>RPOG01003221.1:0-69167 GCA_008086565.1 Thalassoma bifasciatum
ACAAACATCATAAATCTGTGATGATCTCATCCTGAAGAGGCATGAACCTGAGATCGGATGACCCGGTTTGGCAAACAGCAGGAATTCCAGCAGCTGAACGTGTTTCCTCCTGCGGCGCTGATTCGAGTTCGGACTGGAAAGATGCTGAACGCCAGAGATCTCCCAGGATGACAGAGAGTATCTCAGATTATATGCTGCTTATTCTATGCCAAAGAGTCAAGTCTACTGTCACTTCATTACCGTTACAAACTCATCGTACCGTCGGTTACAGAGTCTTTCTGTGGCTGAATCAGTCAGCTGGATATTATTCTGAGACTTTTGTGCTTTTTCCAAAAACCAAGACGTTTAATCCAAGTTTAAATATGTTTAATATTAACAGATCTATTTTACTACGCCATACCAACACTTTCTGTCAACTTTATCAGCTACTAAACTACCCATGGATCGTTGGTAAGTGTTTGACTTTTTATCGTTGGTTCCATATTTTTTTGTACAACAGCTGGCATGGAACAATACTTGCTGGTTCAGGAAATATATTTTTTTGGTTCTAACTGGTTCAAGAACATAAATTTTGGGGTGAAAAAACTGAAAACATTGCAATACTTTTTCTGGAAGGAAGGAACCCATCTAAAATCAGTTTGAAAGTCCTGTATCGAGATGGGATATACAGCTGATTGAAATTAGTTGAAACTTTGTTGGATTAGTTCCTTTGAAAGACCAGCAAATTTCTATATTCATCTATTCTTAAGAAGCTGGCTTGTGGTTAACTTGTATAAACCTGAAAATAATGACTGAGAGGAATTATTGCATTTGATTTTGATCAAAGTAATACACTATCAAAACTTGCAACTGTAACTCCATTCCCATTGTTCATGTCAAAGAGTTGGTCATAAGTTTCAGTTCGTCCGCGAACAGCTCTTGACTATTACAACTCTTGAAGTCATCTTTGGCGAAGTGCAGCGGGAAACACTTCAGAGGTAACTTGTTTAA
This sequence comes from Thalassoma bifasciatum, assembly GCA_008086565.1. Lineage (NCBI taxonomy): Eukaryota > Metazoa > Chordata > Actinopteri > Labriformes > Labridae > Thalassoma > Thalassoma bifasciatum. The sequence goes on from RPOG01003221.1 coordinate 991, forward strand.
ACCTGAAAATAATGACTGAGAGGAATTATTGGTCATGATTTTGATCAAAATAATACACTATCAAAACATGTAACTGTAACTCCATTCCCATCGTTCCTGTTCAAGAGTTGGTCGCAAGTTTTAGTTCGTCCGCGAACAGCTCTTGAATATTACAAACCTTGAAATTATTTTTGGCGAAATACAGCGGGTAAACACTTCAGAGACCAAATGTGGCGCTTCTTGGGGAAACTGGTGTGTTTTGAAGATGTTTGCTGCAAGTTGTTCCTTTTGTCACAATCTATTCGTGACTTGTACCACGAAAAAAGTAGGAACTGCTTTTCTGTCGTTACACATTTGTCCTCCCGTGAAATAACTTGCAGTCAGTGAGTCATTGTAGTTTGAAAAAGTAAACTTGATACAAAGCTCTTTAACTTGCACCATCTGAACAAGCAGAGAAAACAGGAGGCAGATGATGAAATTGTTGTATGAACTCTTTGTCTGTGTGTAAACAGCTGCTTGGTATTTTGGTGTCTGATAAGCCATGAAATGTTAAATTCAAGCCGCTCTGCATGTTGGCAGCAGGAGTAAATGTCACAGAACGGTAAAAGTCGAACACACAAAACTCTGAGCTTAAATTTCCTCAACGGAGACTCAGCAGGAAGAGGATCAGATAGTTTTCCACCGCTGTTTTGCTGTAAAAGTCTCACCAGTCTTAAATCTGGGCCTCAGAGCCGTGTTTAGTGTCGCTCTGGAGGAGAGAGCAGGGGAAAGATGCCAGGCTGGGTTTGACTGGGAGCCAGCAGAGCAAAAACAGATTCCTGTGTAAATATTTTCCATTAAACTGATGTGGTGACATCAGTTCGTCTGTTCTTCTGCCTGGCTTTCTTTATGTGGCGTCCAAGAAAGAGACAGAGCGGAGTAAAAGCACATGGGGGACGAATCAGGGGCTCGTGTGAGTCTGCGGAGGCCTCAGTCTGAGTTACTCCTCATAACTTACAAGTCAAGTTTGGTCTTCAGTGTTTCAGTGCTGATCTGAACTAACATGAGTAACTTCTTTAGCAAAATTTCAGCAAATACAGATATATTAAACTATTTTTAGTAATCTTGTGTAGCTGTTGATTCTTGGTTCTTTACATCCCTCAAAGAAGTGACTGTTTCTGTCTGTAGTGAGTCTCAGTTTCATTGTTAATGTTGAGTTATAAACACTTCTTTTTTCCATGCCTCCTTCAGGAAATCTAAAACTCTGCTCAACATGTCAGTCATTGAACTCTTTCTCCTCTTCCTTACATTTCTCTGGGTTTATGTTTAAGCCTAAATGAGGCGCTGTGTTGTAGATTTCTGTGTTTTAGTTTCCTTCCCGGGGCCTCCTCCTCATTTCACACTGAGACTTTATCACATTATCATCTGTTCTCACATCCAAACCGGTTTGTGTTTTGTAAACAGCAGCTTTAGTTTCTTGTTTTGACTTCTCCCTGCAGATGGATGTGCGGTTAAATCCGACATGTTGCGTCTTCTTCTTCTTCATCCTCTCGGATTTCTGCAGAAACAGAAACCTGATCATCCCTGGGGCAGACATCTGGAGGAGGAATAAAGATCTGTGTCACGGCTGTAAGAGGAAAACTCCAGCTGAGCGTTCTCCCTTCTTTGTTTTTGATGAAACAGTTCAGGTTGAAGTCTCTTTCCTGAGCTTTTAGGTTTTAAACCTTTAGGAAACACAGTCCTGTGAAAGAAAAACAATCACTTCAATCCCATGAGAGTTACTGAGCACAGATCCTTCCTGGAGTCTCTGAACATTTGCACGTCTTTAAAGACAAACCAACATCAGCTGTTTACTTCACATCATTACAGGTTTTATTATTTAATCAAACTGCAGAGGAGAAACAAGAAAGAATCAGTTATTATTTTACAGCATCCATGTGATGCAGTCTGACAATAACTCCAAAAAAACGAGATAAAATGATTTGAGTGTTGGGTCAAACTCAAAGATTTTAAAGATTTTGAGAAGACTCTTGGCATGTGAGATGAACTGAGCCAACACAAAGGTACAGTGACTGTACCTTTGCCTGCTTGTTGCCTGTTTTTGCAGGATTGTCAAAGGGATCTCCTGCTTTCTTTGTTGTACACTTCCTGGATAGCTCAGTTGGTAGAGTGGAGGACTGTAGAGTATGGTAATACTAATGATCCTTGGGTCGTTGGTTCAAAACCGGCTCGATGGATGTGCTTTTCCTTGGACCTGCACTGTAGCTCAGCTGAGGTCAATGAGATCCAATGGCCCTTTCTATGCAATGTTTAATTGTTGGTCGACCTAGAGAAAAAAGAGCTCTAGACCAGAGATAAGTTTTCATTTGAAAGTGTACTTTGTGACTTTTGAGAAGACTTTTGCCATGTGAAATGAACTGAGCCAACACAAAGGTACAGTGACTGAGCCTTTGCCTGCTTGTTTCCTTTTTTTGTAGGACTGTCAAAGGGATCTCCTGCTTTCTGTGTTGTACACTTCCTGGATAGCTCAGTTGGTAGAGTGGACTGTAGAGTATGGTAATAGCAGTGATCCTTGGGTCGCTGGTTCAAAACCGGCACAAATGGTGTGCTTTTTCTAGCAGTGCTGCACTGTAGCTCAGCTAAGGTCATTGAGGTCCAATGGCCCTGTCTATGCAATGTTTAATTGTTGGTCTACCTAGAGAAAAGTTCTCATTTTGAATGTTTACTTTGTGACTTTTGAGAAGACTTTTGCCATGTGGAATGAACTGAGCCAACACAATGGAACAGTGACTGTACCTTTGCCAGCTTGTTGCCTTTTTTTGTAGGATTGTCAAAAGGATCTCCTGCTTTCTGTGTTGTACACTCCTTTGATAGCTCAGTTTGTAGAGTGGAGGACTGTAGAGTATGGTAATTACCTTGATCCTTGGGTTGCTGGTTCAAAACCGGCTCCAAGGATGTTTTCTTTTTCTTGGACCTGCACTGCAGCTCAGCTGAGGTCAATGAGATCCAATGGCCTTATCTATGCAATGTTTAATTGTTGGTCTACCTAGAGAAAAAAAAACTCTAGACCAGAGGTAAGTTTTCAATTTGAAGGTGTGTTTTGTGACATTTGAGAAGACTTTTGGCATGGGTATTCTGCTTTCGATGTGCAAATTTTCAAACCTCTACATATTCATAGAAAGGTTTTGTCGAAATACCACAATCCGTCCGTTAAGTATCCACAAGAGCTTAACTAGACTTACTGAAATTACATCATCAAGGATTGACTAATCAGAGGGTCAGGGGCTTGTGGAGCGGGAAGCCTTACAGAGACAGCAGCTAAACAAAGTGTTCAGACAGAGGTTGAGGGAAGGGTTTTCCAAAATATATATTTTTTTAGCTGTAAATCATATTGTGTGGATATCAGGGGGACAGCTTAAAGCTTGAGAAAACAGTACAATAACTCCTCTTTAAAATCAAAAGGATGTAAATGTTAAACACTTCTTTCCTGGATCTTTCACGTTTGACTGTTTTACTACTTTCAGTTTTTCTCGATTAAAACTCTAAATTAGTTTGGGTCAAAACTCCTTTGTGAATCACCACATTAACGCGCTTTAAGTTTACATCACATCCAAAATGGAACATTTTTATTTACTTGTTGACTGAAATTGTTAGAAGTTTTCTTTACACTACATTCACACATCATTGCGTCTGATCTCTTTCAGTAAAATGAGGCTTTAATCTCACTGAGACTAAATGAAAAACTAGGAATAATAAAAGAGGACCCATGTGCACTGGATCCAAAATGAGCTCCTCTAATGAGAAGAAACTTAAGGCATTGCTGAGCGATGGAGCTCAGCGCTCAAGTCCTCGTTATCTGGATTCAGAGCCGTAAACTCTGAGAGGATTTCACTTTCAACACTGATGTTCAGAAACAGTGGAAACCAATTAACCTCCATTTCCAATCCAGTTCATCCCAAAGATGTCAAAGCCCCAGATCTGTTTTCGTGCTCAAGGGGCGCTGTCCTTTTGTGAAACTTCGTGTGGAAATTCACCACAAAGACACGTGTTTTTCATGTGTTTCTCTCTGTGGTCCCTCGAAAAAGTTTTCAGTGTCTCCCTTCAAAAGTTCAGCGCCGTGTGGACGTGTTCTTTGACCTCCCAGGCCGCCCCTCCCTCCCCTGAAGCCGCTCCTTCCCGAAGAAGCCGATTCAGGATGCTGAGGAGACGCCGATGGATGCCGCCTGTATCTGCCCCCCCTCGCCCGCCTCCATCGTCCTCCTTGTCATCTTCACCTCCTTCTGTTTCCGAGCACTCCTGCACCGCTCGCTGCAGCTCCACCTGTGCAGGTAAACATATTTAGACAGGAAAAGATCAGAATATTCTGGGTTTTCTTCTGGAAAATGAAACTGGAAAAATAATCCTACCTGTAGGGGGAGCCCTGCTTTGGCTCCGAGCAGCGTGGGAGAAAACCAGGGCCTGAAAATCTTCTCACAGATCACCTGGAAGAAAAAAGAATGAAGAATAAAAATCCTTGAAAAGAAGCATGAGAATCCCTACATTACCTTTCCATCGTTATGCAGACGATTCTCTGCTTTTCTTGTCAAACGAATAAGAATCATATTTTGCTTTAGAGCAGCCATTCTCAACCTTGGGATCCTGACCCCAATTGGGGTCACAGGATGATTTCTGGGGGTTGCCAAAGCGTTTTGAAAAATTTGAACTCATATTAAATAACAAAATTTCAGGAAGGGCTCTTTTCTGCTTTATCATTTTTCCAAAATTTGTTGTATCTGCTAAATTGTCTAATCTGCACTGTAGTGATGTGTCTGAGCAAGTTTAATGAGCAATCAACTGACCAGCTAGAGAAATGTCTTATTTTGAGTTATTTTATTTTTAAAGACAGAATTGAAGTCTAAATTGCTTGAAACAATTTCAAAAAATGGAGTAAAAAAAAAAGCGTCTTATATAACAACATTATTTGCATCTCAAAAAACTTGACAAGCATTTTTCTTACCACTGGCGGATATTTTTGACTTGCAAACTGATCATACTGTGTTTTTCTGCCTGATTGATGGTGAAAGATTCCTTAAGAATACAAAAAAATTCTTACTCAAAAACAGAAAGACAGAAAAGCCGACTTGTTCTTTTTCATGTTCCGCAACATAAAGGTTCAAAATGAAACCTGAGCTGTTTTTCTCCTCACTGTTTTGTTAAGGTTTTAATTGGTTTGTGTTGATTTTTGTAAGTGAGGGTCCCAGATACTAGTGCATGTTAAATTGGGGGTCACAACTCAAAAAGATTGAGAATGGCTGCTTTAGAGGACACCAAAATGATTTATAAAATTATTTTTGTGACATGAAAAATAAAATTTTCTACTCTTAGCTCAGCTTCAAACCAAGAAATTGCCCTTTGAATTAAGGTTTAAGGCAGCAACTTATCATTTTGGCCCCCAAAAGGAATGTAATAGCTTAAAAAGTGTCTGTCTAATGACATCCTCACAACCTGAGTTAAATATCTACAGTCTTTTACAAAGTAGCAAGGGAAAAACATTGGAAAACAAAAGGATTAAGCATCCTAAAAGGTGTATTCTATCCGTACTTATGCAGACAAAATTAGCCTTATGCATTGCAAAATTTCAGGCAGGGTTGTGTAAGTTGTTTTTTTCTTCATTTTTTCCCCCAAAATATTTGATATTTGCTTTGTGTAATCTGAATTGCAGTATTTTCCCTGAACAAGTTGAATGAGCAGCTGTTTATAAACTGGAATCGTATTTTTCACTACAAAACCTGCAATCTGATGTAGTGTTCGACTTATTTTTTTAGAAAAGATGTCTTTTTATTCTTAATATAAGACACATTTAACTGGCCAGTCCAGAAAAAATGTCTTATTTCAAGTTATTTAAAGACAAAAATAATGTCTGAATTGCTTGAAACAAGTAAAAAAAATCTGCCAATGGAGTAAAAAAAAAGAAAAAAAAACTTTCTCGTTTTTTGACATTATTTGCATTACAGGAAACTTGACAAGCAAATTTTATTTATTTATTTATTTTTTTTTACTTTTTTTAATCTAAAATCCCTAGACAAAAATGGGAAAACAGAAATGTTGACTCGTTCTTTTTCAAGTTTTGTTAAGGATTCAACTCAAAATCGAAATAGATAAATAAATCCCAGGGGTCAAGAGTCACCAATGCATGTTAAACTGGGGGTCAAGACTCAAAAAGGATGAGAACCACACTTCAATGAATCACAATTCAATTGTTTGGACCCAAAACATGAAATCTATGAGTCTTAGCTCAATCTTGAATCAAGTTATTGTTTATGAATCTTTAAAAAGTGTCCGTCCAAAGATTTTTGTTTGTTTTTATTAGAACAAGTAGACTCTCTTACAAAGAAGAGGTGAAAAAGATGGATTTAAAATGGTTAAGCATCCTAAATTCGAAATTCATCTATACTTATGCGTACGACTCTCCGCTCTTCTTTTCAAACACAGAATAAAGTTTTTCACTGACTCGTCTCAGCTCAACTTGAAACCAAGAATTCACCCTTCGAAGTCAGAGGTAAGGTGGAGACGTCGCCATAAAACACATGCGCTCGCTCACAAACAATGTTTTCTTTCTCCTCAGAGTTGATTGACAGGTGAAAGGTCATCAGAGGTCATCAGAGGTCACCTGATGAGTCTGGGATGGACCAATAGGACAGCAGCATGTCATCGCTGTGTCATCAGTCGCTCGTCTTCTCCCTTTGTTCTCCTCCTTTGTTCATCACTCGCTCCATTCTCCTTCGTCTCCTCTTTCTCCTCATCAGTCCTCTGTTTCTCTTTTATTCCCTGACTAACTCCAAGATTTTCCTCAACATTCGTTACATGAATATTTATATATTTCTTTAAAGACAGGCTTCAGCATCCGCATCTTTCTTCCGCCTCTTTATCAGGTGTTTGCAACTTTCCGTCATCATCTCCGGAAAAACTTTTTCCCTTCGTCTCATATTCACACGTACTGTCCTGGGGTAAATGCAGGTATCATGTGACACGTGACACCGGAGCTGGCAGGGTGATGAGAGTCTGTTGTCACGGTGATGATGGTGATGATACTCGGTTTGGCCTTTGGGTCGTAACCCTCAACGCTTTCAATGAATCAGACGCTTCTTCTATTTATTAACATCTTAATTACGATCTAAAAACTTAACTATCTCTCTTTTAATGTTGGCCGATAAACAATCAAATGATAAAGTTTTTCAGTAAAAATCTAAAGAAACAGAATTTATTGGTATGAATAATGTTTCCACTGAAACCACTTCTGTATGAAATTAAACAAATTCAAATGTCTTCAGTTATTTTCAAACGTCCAATTTAACTCATTTCATATTTTCTTGCTGGAAAACTTACTTGTAATATTAGTTTTGATTTAATAGTATTATCTAAGGTTTCTTTTACTCCTTTTGGTCGTAATTAATAAGACTTAAAATGTCCCAAAAAAGAGTGAAACTATGAGTTGTGAACTTGTCCTGCAAATTAAATTAAACTCAAATCATCACTACTTAAATTATTAAGTAAATCTGATTTTAAATTCACTATAATCTGACTTTGTTTTTATCTTTACAAATATTTAGAATTCAGAAAAGACTAAGAATTTTACAATAATTCAATTATCCACTCAACCGATGGAGTTTTGGGTTTGTTCATTTGTACACACTGCTCTGTTGGTATTTTTAAATGTGACAACTTTTTGTCGCTGCTTCTTAAATTTTTTTATTCTTCTGAAAGTTTGTATTGATTGTGGAGTCCTCAAAATATAGAAATATTACTTATCTCATTTACGTACAGCTATTTAATTAAAAAATAACAAAAACCTTTAGAAAATAGGACACACCTATATAACATGCTACAACACAAAAATTGAAATTGAAGCAAGTTTTTCATTTATTTTAAATAAAAAATTGTCTTATTTGGCAAGTCCAGAAAAATGTCTTTTTCTAAGACATTAAAAACAAATATGAGGAAAATGAACCTACCGATCAAATTTGTTGAAATGAGAAAAATGTCTCCATATAAGACCCAAAATTGGTACTTTTTTTTCACCATTGCTGATTTTTTGTCCCTTGTAACTTCCAGCATCATTTCAGTTTTTAAATCTATCATTCATCAAAAACTTTGTCTCAGACTGAAGAAGACGTACGGCAGCCTGAAAACCTCGAGGCCTCACTTTGAACTCTGTAACTTTACTAAAAATATAAGTAAAGGAAGCAAAGAAATGAGGCTTAACAAGAAAATGAAAGAAAAATAAAGCAGCACTTTTTAAGACGGATATTTACAAAACTTTTTCTTTTACCAGTTTTTCTTTTCCAGCTATGAAGAACTTATTCTCAGAGACCTGCTTTTTCCTCTCTGAATTATTTAAATTATCTTTTCTTTCTCACTATTTTATTTATCTATTTTATATTTCAAAAAATCTCTCTGTTTTAGAATGAATAATTTATCGTTTACTGTTAACTTTCTGAGCTGATAGAGGATATTTTTCTCCTCTTATTCTCGGTAAAACAGTCTTGATTTCTCTCTCTGAGTCTAAGGATGTTTTTTTATAGTTTTGAAGTTTTATGCCGTCGTCTCTAGTTACACATCACATCATCGCCGAGCCCTCAGGTATCCGCGGCCCGTCTCTGCCTCACCTGCAGGTTGCTGTTGCGGCGTCGGGGGCTGCACCTGCGCTTGTTCATGTTACACCTGGACGAACAGTCGAAGAAGTTACAGTCGTCGTCGCTGCTGCAGTTCTGGTCCAGGATGTCCCTCATCTTCGGCTCGAAAAACGCCATGTCCACGTCGATCGCCACCACCTGAAGAAGACGAGACAAAACAGGAAGAAAAATTCAGTTTAGGTTTTGATTTTTAAATTAAAAAACTTTTACATCAAACAAAAATATTCTAAAAAGAATGAGCTGAATCACTGAAAAACATTTGTTGTTTGAAATTTTTTAAATAATTATTTTAAATATCTTTAAATGTTTTAAAAACAAAAGTTTAATGAGTTCTCAAAATTTCTTATTTATGACTTGGAAAACGAAATACTCTTCGATTTTTTTAATTACTCGTGCAGAAAAAAAAGTTAAAAAATTAAGAAAATAATCCAGATTGTATTTTTATTTTTCTCCTTTTAATGACTCTGGAATATATGAATCAAGTGCTGATGGAATAAAAGTGAAAAAAAAAAATCTATATTTTTCATTATGTTTTAATAACACTCTACCATAAGGGTCCCTAAATAAACAATAGTTAAAGCATGACTAGGCATTACCAAACAGTTCATTAATGTGATAATACTCATTTTAATGCATTAACTAGCATTAACTAACACACAATTTAATGCATTAATAAGCAGTTAATTAATGTACAATACTCAGAGTTAATAAACACATCATCAAAAATTTACAAAAGCTACATATTGTAATTAGTTATCCATATTTATGCATTATTCTTTCAGCATTTCTAAAGTGTTATTTTAGGGATAAATGGTTACAGAGTAATGCACACATAAGGAAAGCTAATTACAATTTGTAACTTTTACTTATGCTTAATAATGTTTTAATTAACTCTGAGTAGTGGACATTAATTTATTGCTTATTGATGCATCAACTAATATGTTAGTTAATATTAGGTAATGCATTATGATAATCATTAACATGTTATCAAACTGTTCGTTAATGCCTGATAATGCATCACCAAACATTTATAAGGGACCCTTGTTGTCAAGTGTTACCAAATTTACATTTTTCAGGGCAAATCTAGTGTTTTTTGGGGTTTTCTGTGTGTGATGATATTCAGTTTTTGAATTTCTGTTTGCATTAATACCCTAATTCTTGCACCTAACATTGTTACTTTATATCCACATATAAAATGTTAGAAAGTTTAATACACCCTCTTTAAAAACTTTTCCACAGGCAAAGCCAAAAAGAGAAATTTGGACATTTTCCCTCCTGAAAAAAGTCAGTGTAGATGTGTAAAGTAAGTGAGATCAGTGCTTTTCTGGGCTCGTCAGAAACTCAGCTCAGCGTCAGGTCTGAGTGCAGCTCTGGTCAACCATCACAACTGAGCCTCAAATATTTCATACCTCATGTCTGAATCAGGGCAACGGGATCAGGAGCAGAAAATGAGCAGAGCGGCTCCAAGAAACATCAGAGAAAAACACAGCTCCTTATTGTTCTCTCAGCGTGAACAATTTTATCCTTTAAAGTGTTGAAACAGGCTGAAAAACTCATGGATGAAATGCCAAGACTGTAAATTTTTTTATGAGAAAACAGCTGAAAGTTTCTCGGCAGCGTCTCGAGGATTTCAAATACAGTTACAGTTTATTGAAAATGAAGAGAAAATGTGTGATTTTAATTACTTTATTTATCTATTTTTGATTATCTTATCTAATGTCAAGTTATCTTGTTTTGCTGTACCTGCATTTTTTTTCATATATGAAATGGAAAACCTGACTGTATGTTTCATTGAATGTACAATAAAAGTTAAAAAAAAAAGAAAGAAAACATGTTCAAGTCAGATCTGAACATGTTTATTCAATTTTCAACCTTCTGAACCATGAGGTAAATTTATTTCAACTCTTTTTTCTTTTCTCATGAACTTCTTGAATATCGAAACTTTTCCTCCCTATGCAAAAACAAAGAATAATAAACAAGGGTTAATTGAGATTTCAAATTTTGGTGGATGGATCTTTCTCATTTATAAATAGAGCAGAAACATCTGTAGCAAAAAGAAAGCAAATGAAAAATAAAAAATCCAGGAGTCCTAAAAACTGCAGTTCCTGTAGTGTCCACTAGAGGCTGACCCCAAAAGTGAGTAACTCTCCATAGAGCTCCATGTTGAAATGTCAAACTTCACAGCAGAAACAAACAACTTTACAGCCTTGTACCAAAATAGTTTTCACTCTGAATCACTCATTTCTGTAATGACACACTGAACTGGAGGTGAGTTTTTTCATAACTCATTATTTCTAAAATTTTTCAACTGATGAGTTTTGCCCAGATAAGGGCAGGTTACCAACAAAGACAGGAACGTCTGCTTCCCTGTCCTCATCGTGCCTCTTTCCCTCTTTAGTTAAACATTTCCATAAAGGCTGAAAACCACAGCTGCACTCTGAAGTTGGGTAAGTGCACCATTAATAAAGAGATTTATACAGAACACGACCTGTTCTGACTGATCGAAGGACTTTCAGGTGAGTGGTTCTCCCTGAGCAGAGCAGTTCCTGACAGACTGTTTCAGTGAGGTGTGTTTCAGTGTGTGTCGGTGTGTGTAGGTGTGTGTGGATGGAGGATGACCTTGTCTTCCCCCAAAGCAGGGTCACATCTTCGGGACTGTGTTCAAGAAAAGCCTCACGTCGTCCTCTGTCTGCTCGCCAATCTCTGCTCTCTCTAATAGCTTTTTACTTTTTCTGCTGCTCTGATTTTAATTTGTTTACATCCTCAGGAAACATTAAGGCCGTTCAAACCGGCTCGCCAAGGTCACTAAACATTTATCATGAATCGTAATGTGATGGAAACTCACCGTCAGGTCCTTCCTGATGGCAAAGTTCTCCGGCTTGATGTCGCACAGGTGCAGTTTGTGCGTGAAGTCGTTGTCGAAGTGCCACACCATGTCCAGGAAGCTCAGGGCGATGCGGTGCACCATCTCCCTCGTGGTCCATCTCTCTCTGGCTTGGCCCTGACCCGGCAGACCTGAAACAGCCACGTCCTCCAGGGAGAAGATGTTCTGGTCCCAGGCGTGTCCGGCCGAGAGGTACTCGACGGCATAGAAATGACCACAAGAGCCCAAGACCTTTGCTACGTGGGTGCTGAGGTCCTGGAGGACTCTGAGGGAAAGAAAAGGTGAGATGAAAACACTCTTGCACGTTTATTACAAGAGTTACGGTCACTGTCTTTCCATCATTTAGCAGCTAAACTGTGTCACTCAAATCAGCGTGATCAGAGTTCAGCATCCAACTGGTTGCAACTAGGGATGAGTATTAATAAGACTTTATTGATACCTTATTGATCCTGCTTATCAATCAGAGCAGGGGTGTCCAAACTACGGCCCGGGGGCCAATTGTGGCCCACCGTCTGTTTTCAAGCGGCCCCAAGCTCTCATCATCTTCACTTAAATTAATCATGTTCTAACTGTTTACATTTACAGTTTCTGTCAAGTGCTTGAAATAAATCTAAATATATCTGGTAATGTTTCACAAAGATTTGGACTGTGCATAGGCAACTTTTCTAAGCTAAAGCTCTGTGCAATCTGCAAAAACTCAACAAGTTTTACAGCTGACATTTAATTGCATTCGGCATGATGTAAAATGTGTTTCATGAGTTGTTTAGAATTAAAAAAACACATAAGAAAACCAAAAAACTGAATTAAAGATATAAAATGGTCAAAAAAAGACAAAAGTTGAAGCAGTCAATAGATTGAACACAACAACCAGAAGTTGTCACGTCCTGTTTGACCCACTGACCTAAACCTTTGTTCTTCAAACTTGTGCAGTGAAGTCTTATCCGTTGGGGCTTTATGTGGGCCAGTCTGCAGTACCATGTCTAAATTTAACCCTTGCCGCTCTGCCACTTCCTACCATCTGCCAGTTTCCCGTCCTCCTTGTGTCACAGTTTGGCCCCCGACCCCCTCGCTCTGTTATTTACGTCTCCACATCCACCCGATCTCCTCCAAAGCACCACCAATCTTCCTCCTTTATCCTCTAACTCCATTCATCACTGCAGCTCTGTCTGCAGGCCTTCAGATAAGCGGCACAGGTCACCTCGCTTCCTCGCTTTTATTTTCAGACTCGATGCAGTTTTGGCTCCGAGCCTGTTGAGATGTCTGTGCCCTCGGAGTGAAAACAAGCTGATGTCTTTTTTCTTTGTGTCCTCAGGGTAAATGCATTAGCTCTCTCACTTTACCAAGGATAAGGACACTAAAAGGTGTTGTTGGAATAAAGCTGCTGAAAATAGCTACAGGAAATGCTTTGGTTTTTATATCAAGGTGAAATGATGGATGTATTAACAGACAAACTAAATCTACCTGAGAAAGGTGTACTCCTCCTGCTGCAGCAGAGACCAGAGCGAGGCCAGCTCTGCTCTGGAGTAACTCTTATCTCTGTTTTTCAGCTTCTTCCCCCACAGTCTGGCCAAAGAGCTGTTACTTCCTCCTCCTCCTCCTCCTCCTTCTTCGTCATCATCCTCTTCAGCTAAACCCAGAGAGTTACGCACCTGAGTGGAAAGAAAAGAGTTCATTACTGTTTCTGTGTGGGCTTCAGTGGAGTATCTGTCCATGTTGACGTGTTTAAATCACTCACTTCCATCGTTGCGTAGAAAACCACGTCCAAGGGGGAGAGATCCTCGGCTGTGTCCTGTTAGAGGGAAGAAAAGTCGACGAATAAAGAAGTTGTTTTGGGACCAATTTTGGCGTAAAACTTGCAAAATTCTCACTCGTGTATCAGAAGTTTCAGATATGTACGAAGAAAAGATTTGGTTTTGCACCATATCTTCCTGAAGAAAATCACAGTAAGAAAATTTTGGGATTGTTTTTCACAAACAAAACCCCTGTTTGTATTAAGTCAAAAACCATTATTAATTTATTGTTTTAAAGGTATTTGATTTACTTTACGCCAGAGCACAAATTCTTCCTTTTTGCTTCACCCAATCAATCTTAAAGTTGGATTAGGGTGGAGAACTTTGTTTAAAAAAAAATCAGACTGCAATTATTCTTCCTTATATTACAACTGCGATTTATTGTGTGATCTTTTTTTAGGTGCCCCATCTTATGTGTTGTTAAACAAAAACAAGCAGTGTTCATTTCTGTGTACTCTATACTACTTTTATTATTCCTGACTACTTTTTACCCATTATACCCACTTTTCATTCATACTTTTTTACTACTTTTTTACTTTTTTTGACTATTTTTCAAATTTTCTCCAAATGTTTGCCTCTTTTCCAGCCATTTTTGCTGCTTTTTGACCATTTTTGCTACCTTGAACTTATTTTTATTCCTACTTCTTGCCATTTTGCCACTTTTCACCAATTATAAAATATGGCTCTTTGGTTGAGTAACGCTGGTGTAGAGCATAAAAACATTTACTGCAAAAACGTTTTGCTTGTATTCTGACACATTTAAGGTTAAAGAAATATTGCAGCTGACTAATTTAATCTTATTTGCTTTAATTGCTGTGCTCTACAGAGATCCGAGAAATGCTCAAATCTTGACCTTTTATCAAAGCAGATGTGTCCAATTTTTGGTGATTACTCCCAAAACTGTTGGTTTAAACATTATAAACAATATTCAATCAGCTCTGGCTTTTCCGTCTCTCATCAGAAATCAGAGTGTTCTAGATGTATGGAGTTAAAATTATGCCAAAACCTCATGAACACACACAAAACATGTTTTACTCCCGCCCAAAAGCATTTGTGTGTGGTTCAAATTGCATTTGTTTGTGGATCTGCAAGACGAAAAATTGATGCCAAAAGTCACATGACAGAGGTGAGGTTGTACCAAAAGTCACATGATAGTTTTTTGCACTTGAAAAATGTTCCTTTGTATGTATAAAGCATGCTGTCTTTGTTTCTGAAGTAGGATGTATTTGTTTGACAGGTAAGTTTCTTATTTGCAAAACAAAATGCTTTAGTTTGTGAATTATGTTTTGTATTAGGATCAATGACGTGACGTCCCTTTTTTTGTGTCTGAGTGCAATATTTCCTTCCATCATGAATTGAGTATTTCATCACATTTATTTCTTTATTCTATGAAACCTGTGTTATTTGAACACATCTTTAAACTATTAAAATATAACATGTTTTTTTTGTGTTTTGGTTCCTCAAACCCCCAAAATGTCAGGTGGTGCAACCGTCCTGACAAGTATCCACAGTAATTAAACTCTAAACATTGAATGTCAATTTTTGTAAATGGAAATTAAAAATACAGTGGCATTATTTTATGCTTGAAACTTTTTAAATAAAACATTCTTTGCAAATAAAAAGAATTTTAAAGCTGTTGAGAAATGTAAAAAACGTTTGTCCCGTAATTTTCACCTTGTCAAATGTCAGGGTGGTGCAACCGTAACATTAGACTTTTATTTTAAAGTGAAGAGAATAAAACAGGAAACTGCATCAGCCAGAGGAGCCCAAATGACATTTGTGACCAAGTGTAAAAGTTTGTAGATTTCTCTGAAATACTGATAAAAAAGGTTTTTTCACTTCATTGGTGACTGGAACAATTTCCATGTCAGGTGGTACAACCAATGTAATAATGTGAAATGTTATTTTAACATCAAATTATTTATCTTATTCACAAATAAAAGAAATAAAACACACAAAATGAAAATGTATGAGTCACTACAGACACCTGAGAGATACTTGCCAATAATTTCACACAGAAAAAATAACAGGAACATATAAATATATTTTCATATATTTGGTTGCGCCACCTGACATTTTTGGGTGCTCAAATTAAAAATACTAAAAAATAATGAACCTAAAGACTTTTAAATGTTGGTCAACTACTGAAATCTGTTAGAAAACATAATTCTTCTCTCAGAAATATGTTTTTGTCCATTTTCAAAAAACTTTTTAAAAATACGTTTTTGGACCCTCTTTTTGTCATTGACCCATTAGCAAACTGCTAACGCTGACTAAGAGGCTGTCATCTAGCACAACAGGATATTGCCTCTAAGAGTTAAGGGACAGTTAGAATCTAAGAAAAATTGGTACACCCATTAGCTGTTTCAAAAACTTCAATTTCATGTGGGTCTCATGTTTGTGGTCTCATGGTTTATAGCGCCCCCTCTAACGTCCTGTTTCAGTATAAATACAAACATCACCTGGTAGTCCAGTATCCCCAGAGGCTCATAGGAGGAGAAATTTTCCAGTTTGGACTTGAGGATGACGGGATTTCCTCTCCATCGAGCCTCGATCACCTTCTTGCCGTTCTCGTAGTACAGGCAGCGCTTGTACTCGACCAAACCGAGCACGCATAGATCCTCGCACATATCCCCGGTCACCGAGCCCTCGCCGAACTCAAGACACTGTGGAGAAGATTGAGAAGGGTTCAGTCACTTCTTCTTATAAATCAGTGGCTCCTTAAGTCTCAAAAATGTTCGAGGCCCACTTCAGACCCAATAAATACGGAGGCTGTGTTGTGATAACTTCTAATTTTTGCCCAAGTGTAACAACCTCTTACATTTTGGGTCAGTTATCACATTTCAGGTTCAGCAACATTTTTTTTTAAATTACATTTCAGGCTCAGGTCTTTTGATACATTTTTGAGAAGTTATTATATTTCAGGTTATTGGGCTCTGATTGGGCCTTTTTCAAGAACTTTTGGTAACAGTTTAGATTAGGGAACACACGTTCACCATCAACTAGGTGCTTATTAACATGCATATAAGTAGCTAATTAGTATTTATTAATCATGCATTGACCCCTTGTTCTACCTCTATTGCACCATGAATTCAGATTTTTCCATTAACTCCTTATTATTACTTATTGACTACAAATTAATAAATATATGTTCCCTAGTCTAAAGTGTTACCGAACTTTTCTATATACGGATATTTCAACCTCCTCAACCCTCTGATGCATGAATTATGAAAATCAGTGTCAGGATTTTTCCCTTGAGTGTTTTTATTTGTCTTAAGGCATGAAAAAAAGTTTTCCTTTTTTTTTTTTCAATTATTTGTAACAGAGCAGTCAACATAAAACAGTATGAACTTAATGTAAATATGACTTTTTTTATGGATAATTTCATGAATAATCTTTTTTTAATACTTTGTGAAACATTTTAACTCTTTCATCCATTTTACCACTGAATAATTTATAGTTTATAAGCTTTTTCACCCTCAAACGTTTGTCTATGACATTTTTAAAAATATATACGTTTGGAAAAAAAATTGAGAACATTTTTTCAGGCCCTAAGAAGAATGAAAATATCCAGACACAAGCTAATATGAATTTCCACCACATGAACCACTGAATTTAGGAGTAAACAACTTCTAAATAGGTTTCCACTGTAGTGACCACTATGCACCACAGGGTTAAAATATCCTTTGAATCACAACTCAGTTTTAACATGTCAAATATTATTTTGTATATTTGAGTCTTTATATAATAACATTCCCCCCACACAAACAAAAAATGATACTATTTTGAAAGCGACTTGGCGGCCCACTTGCTGTACCTTTGCGGCCCACCAAGGGACCACGGCCCACAGGTTGGGAATCACTACCATAGATAATCATTAAGTTGAATTTCTGAGCTTTTCATTTATAACAATGACCCAAAATTTAAGCTTTTAAATCAGATCAATGCGGTAGAATGAAATCAGAGAGTTCATTAAGTAAAGCATATTTTCTGTTTTCCGGGTGAGTCTGAAGAAGCTTCTACAACAGAAAAAACTCCTCACATAGAGTCCGAACAGCCTCGTGTCCAGAGGTGTGAGGGATTAGAGCAGGTCTGGTGGAGGATTACCTGGATAATCCTCGCTCTGCCCACATTCCAACAAAAACATCAGTCAGTAAGAAGCTCAGAGAGGAAAACCTGAAAGTCGCTAACACCTGCGGCACCGTGAGTGTTGGTTTAAAGCTGAAGATTTAGCTCTTAATCTGAGCGGCATTTATGCAGCAAAGACCTCAAAGCCTGAGCACATAGACGGCAGAATTTAACCTGATACTATCTAGGAGTTCGTTCATTTATATCTGCTATTTCAGCTTAGTGAATAAGCCCATGAAATCAAACTTTTTTGAGCAGAAAGAATCTTTTAATCTTATTCATTTATTTCCAGTGTTGCTTTAAAAAAATTTAGGACTAATGCTTAAAGTGTGACCAACCCAAAGAAAGGAAAATTGAGAAAAAGGAGAAGATCAGATAGAGAAGAGAGACAGGAACGCTGACAGGGTTAACTACGAGCAGAAAGACGGACTCCAGTATCAACTTCAGAGGAGAAACTGAGATAAAACTTGATGACAGCAGACTGATGATGGACGACGCTCCAGAGAGTTTGTTTATTAGAGGAGGAGGTTAGTTTGCCCTTTATATGGTCTGGAAATCTGAAGAAAAGTGGAGAATATCTCAGACTGACATTATTCTGCCAGCTGGATCTGTTTGGTTCACACGGGGATCAGATGGATCAGTTTAACAGCTGGATTTACCACCGAGGTGCATTTTTTCCTAGTTTATGTTTCAGTCAGAGGCTCCTGGAGAATGAAGATCTGTTACAGCTGCTACAGTCGGTGTGAAACATGTATTTAACATCTGTGATGGCAGCAACAGGTCGACAAAACCAGAGCATATTTCAGCACAGGGAGAAACACAGGGAGAGAGCAGGGAAAGAAACGTAAAGCCTAGAGAGAAACATAGAGACTGTTGAGTAGCATAAAGAGAAGTGAAACAATTGTAGAGAAGCATAGAGATTGTACAGAGAAGTGTAGAGATTGTAGAGAAGAACAGAGAGAAGCACAAGGAGAAACGGAGAGAAGCATGAAGAGAATTTAGTGTAGGAAAAAGTGTCAAATTGTAGAGAAGCATAGAGAGAAGTACAGAGATTGTAGAAAGAAGAATAGAGAGTGTAGAGAAGCATATAAAGGAGGTCTAAAAGAAAGCTAAAAAAGAAAAAAGAAGACTGTGGAGAAAAGCATAGAGATTGTAGAGAGAACTGCAGAAAGAAGTATGAAGATTGTAGAAAGGAAAGTAGAAATTGTAGAGAAGCATATAGAGAAGCGTAGAGATTGTAGAGAAGCATAGAGAGAAGTGTAGAAATAGGCAAAGAGACTGTAGAGAAGAGTAGAGATTGTAGAGAAGCATAGAGAGAAGTGTAGAAGGAAGCCAAAAAAGAAGCATAGAGAGAAGTCTCCAAATTGTAGAAAAGTTTAGAGCGAAGTGTAGAGAGAAGTTAAGAGATTAGAGAGAGGGATTGTAGAGAGAAGTGCAAATAGAAGAATGGAGATTGTGGGAAGAAAAGCAGAGATTGTAGAGAAGCGTATAGAGAAGCATGGAGATTTTAGAAAAGCATAGAGAGATGCGTAGAAATAAGCAAAGCGACTGTAGAGAAGCATAGAGATCGTGAAGAGAAGAATAGAGATTGTGGAGAAGCATATAGAGGAGAGTAAAGAGATGCGTAGAGAGCAGTGTCAAAATTTCAGAGAAGCATAAAGAGGAGTGTAGAGAAAAGTAAAGAGATTGGAGAGAGAAGCGCAGAGAGAGGTATAGAGATTGTAGAAAGTAAAAACAAGATTGTGGAGAAGCATAGAGAGAAGTGTAGAGAGAAGCACAGAGGTTGTAGCGAATGGAGAGAGAAGCATAGAAGTTGTGAAATGAAGAGATTGTAGAAAGAAGTAAAATTGTAGAGAAGCATGTAGAGGAGTCTAGAGAGAAGGGTAGAGATTGTAGAGAAGTGCAGAGGGAAACGTAGAAAGAAACATAGAGACTGTAGAGAAGCGTAGAGAGAAGTAAAGAGATCGGAGAAAAGCATAGAGATTGTAGAGAGAAGTGTGGAGACTGGGGAGAAGCAAAGAGAATAATGGAGAGAAGTATAGAGCGAAGTGTCGAAATTTTACAACAACATAGACAGAAGTGTAGAGAGAAGCCTTGAGAGAAATTTTAAGTGAGGAGAAGCACAGGGAAAAATCTGAAGAGAGATGTAGGGAGAAGCATTAAGCGAAGCATGGCAGCAAATTTGTCCACTCTTCCAACATCAGTCTCTAACGACAACACCTTTCTTCCTTTATCCTAAGCTCCATCTTACAAAGCATCTCGCAGCAGGAGCTGGAAGCTAAAGTTCTGCAGCTCTGAGCTGTTTGCTCTTGTTTTGTGTCTGATTGTAGAGATGAAGCTTCAGCATGACGGCTTTCACCCTCACTGTGTTTTAATCTTTTTACATAAAGACGATGAGCTCAACAGGGAGGGGAAATATCTTACAGATGCATTGTGAAGTTAATTAGTAACAGATGGAGGAAAAAAGGTTTGTGAACTGAGAGCTGTTAGCGCCAGTTTTCCTGAATCAACTGTTATTTGTGATGAGGCTCATTTGAAGATAAAAGTGTCCGTGTGGCTCCAAATGAAAGTGTAATGGATCATTTTAATTTATTCCAACAACACTCATGCACAAAGGTGCTGTATACCGAGCGTTTGACCCTTTGTGTGCTCTTTGTGATTTAGATGTCATCATTTTGACTCATTTTCACACATTAGTGGAAACAAAAGCCACACAATCCCCCCCTCGGTGTCCAATATTTTTCGTGGAACGTGAAAATAATTTTTTTGTTTTCCTAAGCATCAAAGAAGACCTTTTATTACCTGAGCCCATTAAGGGCCATTCAGAAATGTGTATGTGTGTGTGTGTGTGTGTGTGTGTGTGAGTGTGTTGATGTACTGAACAGGAGTGGGAGGAGAAGTGTTGAGAGGCAAAGAGGCCTCGCCAATTATCGTCCCCCCTCCTTTTTCAGTTCACAATGGTTCCTGCTGTCTATCATCACTCCGTGTGTGTGTGTGTGTGTGTGTGTGTGTTTTAACATTACCAGGATTAATACGTTTCCAAGACCTCAGTTTATCTTTCTTGTTATTTCATACAGAGGTGAAAGTGAATTAAACCCAAAGTCCTAGAGAATAATTCACACATTATTTGTCTGATATTGACATGGAAATAATCTCTAAAAGGCTCCAAAAACACAAACACGGCCCAGAGTTGAACTGTTTTCAAGTTAAGGTACAGTACAGGCCAAAAGTTTGGACACACTTTCTCATTCAATGCGTTTTCTACATTGTAGATTCTCACTGAAGGCATCAAAATTATGAATGAACACATGTGGAGTGATGTACTTATCAAAAACAGGTGAAATAACTGAAAACATGTTTTATATTCTAGTTTCTTTAAAATAACCACCCTTTACTCTTATTACTGCTTCGTATGCTTTTGGCATTTTTCAAGAGTCATACATTCAATACATTTTCAGTTTGCATCAATCTAAACATTATTCTCATGGACGTGACACTAACAAGTGTTTTGGGTTTTTTTAAAATGTTGAGCTCCTTCTGTAAGTTTTGTGGCACTCTTTAAAATAAAAGTAAATAAAGATGGAGGACAGAAACAGTCTTATATGTCAGTGCTTCAGCTCCTTGAACCCCTTTTTTCAGAGGACGACTGAGGACTTCTCCCCCTGGACTGAAACATCTGCAGACTCTCGTCTATATTTCATTCCTGTCGGCTCTGCGGCCTTCACTTATCCGCTCTAATTCCCTGGATTCCCCTCACCGTGCGTAACATCACACTCTCCAGCTGCTTCCGTCTTCCTCAGCCCTGCAGACTGTAAACTTTCCCACCAAACTGTTTAGAGAAGATTAGCTCCCACTTACAGCTCTGTGCGACTGTGTGTGTGAGTGTGAGTGTGTGTGTGTGTGTGTGAGTGTGTGGAGGCTAAGACACGGTACAGATAGGTGTTTACTCAGAAACACTTTCTGTGTCGGTTCCATGTGCATTTCTCATTCATACCTGTCTAGAACTCAAAATCCAGAAGAGTCAAAGCCCATCCTCAGTGAAAGGGAACTCCAAATAAGTCTTTTGTTTTTGTTAAAACCAGTCATTCTTTTTTTCTTTTAAAGAATTCTTTTAGTGGGGGCTTCACTGATACATTTGTGTGGGAGTAAGTAAATGAGCTACATAGCAAAAACTGTTTATGTACATGGCTCAAAAAGTGTTTATTTCTGCCATCAAGTTTGTCATTTTGACACGGGGCTCTATGGAGACTGGCTAACTTTTGGAGACAGCCTCTAGTGGACACTCAAGGAACTGCAAGAATTTTGGAAGTAAACTTTTGATATCTGTTGATAGAATCCTGTTGCTTTTGTAGCCATATTTTAAGTTAACTTTTTTTTTTTAGTTAGTTTGTTTTTATTTTTACAACCTTAATAAAAAAAAAAGAATAAGCTCTGCAATTTTCGACAGTTAAAGAATCTTTTTAAAGTTCTAGTGGTGGTAAAGTCACATATTTGGAAGTAAAATTCGTTCAAGTAACAGGATATCGATAGCAGAGTTGGGCATTTTAACTTGAAGCTCTATGAGGGTTGACTCCCTTTTGGAGCCAGCCTCTAGTGGACAGTCAAGGGACTGCAGTTTGATATTCAATTTAAGGGCCGCTGCTTTGGGTAGAACAGTGATTGAGGATTTTTTTAGGTAAACTTTTGATATCTGTTAATGGAATCTTGTTATTTTTGTAGTCATCTTTAAAATTTACATTTATTTATTTTTTGTTTGATTATATATTTGCCTCCCCCAAAAAAAAAAAAAAAAAAAAAGGAAAAAGATACGTAACATAAGAAGTTTTGGCCTTTTTAAAGGTTTTAGTGTTAGCAAAGTCACACATTTGGAGGTAGAATGTGTTTAAGTGACAGGATATCGATAGCAAAGTTTGGCATTTTAACATGAGGCTCTATGAGGGTTGACTCCCTTTTGGAGTCAGCCTCTAGTGGCAACTTAAGGAACTGCAGTTTGATTTTCAATATAAGGGCCAGTGTGCTTCGGATAGACCAACCATGCTAAGAATTTTTTAAAGTAAACTTCTGATATCTGTTGATAGAATCTTGTTGCTTTTTTAGCTATCTTTAAAGTTGACATTTAATATTTTTAGTTTGTTTATATTTTTGTATCCTCAAAAAATGAAAAAAAGATGTGCAACTTAAGACAATTTGACCTTTTTTTAGGTTCTAGTGGTAGTTAAGTCACACATTTTGAGGTAGAATTTATCTAAATGACAGGATATCGATAGCAAAATTTGGCATTTTAACGTCAGACTCAATTAGGGTTGACTAACTTTTGGAGACAGCCTCTAGTGGACACTCAAGGAACTGCAGTTTTATTTTTTTATTGAAGGGCCAGTGTGCTTTGAATAGACCAATCATGCTAAGAATTTTTTAGGTAAACTTCTGATATCTGTTGATAAATTCTTGTTGCTGTTGTAGGCTGCTCAAGGAACTGACTTTAAGTTTCCATATTGGAGTTTTGCATGAACATTACTCTCTCACAGGAGACCAGACTGCAGAGAAAAACACTAAGTTGCATTTTGAGGCCGTCAGGGATTAAAAGAAGAACTTTTTGTACATGCACCGTTAAAGGATCTGAAGGGATTACACAGTTGCCAACGCGACCTTTTCCCCAACAATCTACTGAAGCACTTCCAAGAGTTTCTGCACACACAGACTTTAAATAAGACAAATCAACGCCTGGGTTTGAAATCCTGTGGTGCTGTTTGAAATGTTGCTCTTTGTGTGAGGCAGCAGGTGTTTCTCAGCTTGTGTACAGATGTTCACATTCATCTGGTGGCTGTTTAGGAAGCTTCCAGCACTGACAGTAAACACGCTCTGTCTCCAACATTCAGCGCCGTCTCCAAACCAACAACACGCACTCGATTAGGAGCCCGCCAGTCGCTGTCGTCTCAGATCTGGAGCGGACGCCAAGTTTCAGAGCAGCTGATTCCTGCCAGCAGAGCGACGCGGAGTGTTTATTTGGCCGCGTCCCCTCCGGCTAACGACAGAAACAAATGAGAACAGGAATTAAATGAGCTCCAGACTGAAACATTAAGATGTGGTAATGAAGTCGGAGCCAAACGGCTGCATGAGGCACTTCACCTCCGCTCGGTAACGCAGAAACAGCAAACTTCACCTCTCAAGCGTAAACGCTGGAGGACGTTCAGAGTTAGAAAAGGTCGACGACGACAAGGATTTGTTTCCCACTCTTTATTGCTTTTTATGATCTTTTCCCTTTTTTTCATCCGTCCTCATCTTTCTTTTCCTCCCGTCCTTGTTTTCTCTCCTTTCATCGTCACATTTGTCTTAACATCTTTAATTTACTTCCTGTTTCTGTTTCTCATTCATCGCTTTCATCGTTGTTCTTTCTGTTTTCTGACCTCGTTTGACTTTCAGTTTATTTTTGTCTCCGAAAAACTTTTCCTTTTTTTAATCATTTATTCATCCTTTGGCCTCTTTTTTTTTCATCTTTCAGCTGTTTTTCTTCTTATTTGATCTTAATTACTTTCATTCTTCCTTTCTGTTTCCAAATCTCCAATTTCTTCTCTTCATGTTTCTTTTTTTCTTTCTTGGTTTAAAATCTCTTCTGTTTCCTTCTTTCCATATCTTCTTGCTTTCTTCCGTCCTTCCTCCTTCATTCTTTACTTCCCTTCATCCCCGTGTTCCAGTTTCCTTCCTTCACTCCACTATTTTTTTTTTTTGTCATCCCCGGTCCTTCTTTCTGTCTTTCTTACTTTCTTTCTTTCTTCTTCCTAATTTCTCTGCTTATTTCCTTCCTTCCTTCCTTTCTTCTTGAATTGGTTCAATTTTTCTGCTCTTCCTGTTTCCTTTCTTCAATCCCATTTTTTCTTGTCTTTTTGTCCCCTTCCCTCCTTCCTTCTTTCCTTACTTCCTTTCTTGATTAGTTTCTCTCTTCTTTCTTGTCCTCTCGTTACCCTCTTTCTTTATTTTCTAAGTATGCCTTCCTTTCTTTCTTCTTTTCTCCTTGTGTTCCTGTTTTATTCTTTCTTCCTCCCTTCCATCCTTCTTCTTTCCTTCTTTATGTCTTTTATCTCCTCCTTTCCTTCTTCTTTACTTCCTTTCGTCTTTTCGTCCTTATTTTCCTTCTTCTTTCCTTCCTTTCCTCCTCCCTTTCTCCCATCCTTCCATTTTCCTTCTTATTTCCTTCCTTCCTTCCTTCCTTCCTTCCTTTATTCCTTTCTCTCTTCCGTCTTGTCCTCTTTTAACCTCTTTCTTTCTTTCCTGCCACTACTCATTCATTCTTTTCTTCTCTCCTCTTGTGTTCCTGTTTCCTTCTTTCTTTCTGTCTTTCTTCCTTCATTCCTTCTTTCCTTTTTTCCTTCTAGTGCTCATTCTTCTTTCTCTTCCTTCTTTTTTTCTCTCCTTCTCTGTATTCCTGCCTTTTTTCTCACCTTCTTTCAAACCCTCACTATTCCCTGAGTTTTTACTTTTATCCTCTCATCTCTCTCTTTTTCATGTTCCCACTCCTCTTCCTCTTGCCTGAAACAGAGCAGTGAGCTGTTGGTACAGTCCCACCTCCGTTTCTTTCTCTTACTTCAGTTAAACTCTGATTCCAGTCTTCAAACACTTGTTTTCTTTTTGTCTTTGTTCTTTTTTTTTCATACTTCCCTCCACCGTTCCCTGAGCGAGCGGCAGCAGAAAACTGAGCCTGAGCCTCAGACGCTCTAAGTCTCACTCAAAGATCTCTTTGTTGTTGTTACATTCCATAAATGTAAAGGCCGAATGCACCAGGAACATTAAAACGCCTTAATGACATTCCTGTGTTTGCTGAGCCACAGAGCCAGGGCTGTCCGGCCGAGCGAGCACCACCGCAGCAGGAGAAAGAGAGAGAGAGAGAGAGAGCTGGAATCATTCTGTCTGAACTTGCAGGTTAAAAGGATTTTTCAGGAATCAAGAGCCTGAAGCGTTTTCCTCAGAAGCTGTTAGAATGAATTAATGATTTTTCCAGGAGAGAGGGATTAACAGATTAAAAGCCGTCAATAAAAATGAAACAGCTGTTGCTATTTATTAAAAATGAATGTGTTCAAACTTTGCCTGAGTTGCTCATCTCTCTTGAAAAGTTCCTGCTTGTGATGTAGTTCAAGAACTTAAGGGGAACGATCGGCCACAGAAACATCCAAATCCTTGAAGAGAAAATTTCCCCCATCGATCGATCGATAAGAATCACAGTAATTTCTAACAAGTGAGCCATTCATCACTGGTGACAGGAGGTCAAAGGTCACGTGCAGTAATGTACAGTTGGGAACAATAGTTTGATTTCACAGCCTATAGAATTCTGGAGGTGTGGGTTGAATGCTGCATATTCACTGCTACATGTGTGGCGTGCACACACACACACACACACACACTTACACACATACACAGTGTGGGTGGACTGGTTGAACTCGGGATTCAGTTCGCTGGAAGTGTGGGCTGATCTCACAGCTGGTGAGTCCACAGCCACAGGCCACAACGCAGCGTGTATCCCCTCGTCCTCGCTAATGAACAAGCACTCAACACACACACAAACATACACAAACATTTAACCTATACACATATGAACTTCACACTGAGGGTTGTGGGTGTTAAAGTCATGCTGAGCCTGTCAGCAGGTGACTGTTGTTTACAGATGTTGAATTAATGAGGTGTAGCCCATGTAACACACAGAGTACAGTTAGTATGCAACCGCACGCACAATAAACAGCAACTCTCTCTTAAAGCATCATATATATATAATTAGGCTCCACCCACTCATCCAAATATGGTCATTTCTAGCTCTAGAAAACCAACACTGGCCCCACACAACTTTGAGACAAGAGTCAACCAGATCTCACACAAAATCCAGCCACAGAAAGTAGTCCGTCACATTTCCCCATTTCTACCTGTTGACACTGTGGTAAAATCACTAAAACTGAATGGAATGCATCAGATAAGCTGTTTTCAGTTATTCTTTACCTTTAACCTTTGCTCAACCTTTAATTGGCCAATACAGATAACCATTGCTACTCTTCAGTAACTTTTGAGCACTTTAAGCTATCCTTGAAATTCAGTGTCTCAGTACTCACTGGCTTTGTTTTAAGGTTTCCAAAAGATAAGCCTTTGGTCTATTTAAAAAATTATGGAATTGAAGCCCATACACACTACTTCACACTACTCCAATACAAACCAGACTGAAGCAAGATTGCCAACTCTCACTCGGAACGCAAAGGTAGCATCATGAAGCATCTGTTTACAAAATCCAGTCTCATCAGAGTCAGCAGATTGGAAATCACAGAAGACATTGTAACAACATTATTCACTTTTTTGGCTTATGATGAGTCATTTTGGACCAACACAGCCGTCTAACGCCTCTGTGGTCATGGATTATGCATCATGTAGGAGCTGTGTCTGCTGAAGTGTGCTGAACATAGAAGTGATTCGTGTCCGAGCTTGAGTTTACTTGCGGTCACATTGGTCAAACGAACCAAACTTTAGGTCTGAATCGTGTTTAAGCTCTGCACAATTGGCCAATGTGACTGCGTGCTTCGTCGCGAATCCGAGGTACCTTTAAACTTTGTCTACACCATTAGCCTGAAGTGTCTCTTGAAAGTTACCCCAACAGTTTGTTCCCATGTTCACTTTTTTAAATCTTAAAGACGCATTAGAAATCTTCTACAACTACCGCAAGTGCTTGCTGTATTGAAAAACCTTTCACATATGTTTTGACTTTGCTTAAACTGGCCAAAGAATAGAACAAAACAAAAGATAATAAATTGTCAAGTATTCCTCTTATTGTGTGAGGTACCCTTAAGCTTTAATGACCTTTTAGTGGTTGATACAGGTAAATATTTAGCATCTGTTTCAAGGTACCTTAGAGTAGCTTTTCAATCTCTTAAAGCATTTTTCAGCTTCAAAACTCTGTTTCCTCTGTGCTCTTTACTTTAGTTTGAAGGTTTCCAAAAGTTTGGCTCTTAGTGTCTCAAGACTAAGTACGTTTCATGGTACTTTATCACGTTTTTTTTTTTTTAACCTTAAAGCAGGGATGTCCAAACTACGGCCCGGGGGCCAATTGTGGCCCGCTGTCTATTTTCAAGTGGCCCCCAGCTCTCATCTTACCACGTGTTAGTTTTGTCACTTAAATCAATCATGTTCTACCTGTTTACATTTACAGTTTCTGTCAAGTTCTTGAAAAAATTCTTAATATGTCTGGTAACAATTTTACAAAGATTTGGGCTGGGCAACTTTATAAAGCTAAATCTCTGTACAATCTGCAAAAACTCAACAACTTTTATAGCTGACATTTAATTGCATTTGGCATGATGCAAAATGTGTTTCATGAGTTGTTTAGAATTTTTTTAAAGAACAACAACAACAAAAAAAAAACACACGAGGGGACCAAAAAACTGAATTTAAGATATGAAATGGACAAAAAAAAAGACAAACGTTGACGTATAAAATAGTTCAGAATGCAGGATCAGAGATATTTGGGATTTAAAACGTTTTTATAATTGTCGTATAAACAAAAGTGATAAAGTCCAGATCCTGATCTTGCCATAAAATTGTCACATATTTTTCCCAGGTTTGGTTTTATCTCAAAGGTCTGCAATAACAGCACAAGAACGTTTGACGAAACCATTGTATGTTTGTTTGTTTTTTTCAGAAACCACTGAAAAGAAATAGTTTTCCAATAGAGCGCTGATTTGTAACTTTCACAGTTGGTGAAAATGTCCATAAGAGCCGCCGGCCCTTGGTCATTTTCAATTTCCAGTACGGCCCTTGTGGAAAAAAGTTTGGACACCCCTGCCTTAAAGATAAAACTTTGGCATTTATTTATTTACCTGTAATGTTAATTACAAGGTACACTCACTTTCTGTTTTAAGGTACCCGTTGCATTTGGGTCACTGTACCTTAAAACTTCCCATTTGCTGCTGTTTCAAAGTACCTTTAAGCTCTGCGTCATTCTCTCCTTAACGTGAAGAGTTACTCTTTGTCAGCTTGTGTCAGTGTACCCCTCTTTGAAATTTAAAGGGAGCTTTATACTTTTAACAAGTATGGAATAAGGGTATAACAAAGGTTTCAAATTAGAGACTACAAAAGTAACACAAGAGACAACCTTATTATATGTCATATTAAATCAATCCACCGTCACATTTTTCTTTGGTCTGTTAACGCTGTGGTAAACCGGTTAGTGTTTATCTCAGGTTGGTCTTTAAAGTGAAGAGCTGATGACAGTGAGTGGGCAAAGATGTGTGAGCAGCCTGAGTATTCCAAATATGCACATAAATACCTGTATAGAAACAGGATTTCTGCGGTTGAGATTGGGTTTTAGGACAGCATGTTCAAACGTCTGGGTGCTTGAAGGCACAAACTCCCACCCGTCACACTTCCAGAGCGTGCCTCGGTGCCGAAATGATAAATCTAATCAAGCTGTCAGCTGCCAACGAGCCTGAAAGTGAGCGACTGGAGCAGGGAAACACTCATAAAATTAACACAACACATCATTTTCCCAAAGCACTTATCGTCTGCCATCTCTCCCCGTGGGCATCTCTGCAGATTCGAAGAGAAAAAAACACAATAAGAGTGATTTAAGGAACGGCTCTGCAGGCTGCATCACAAGCAGTAAAATCAGAGATGAATCATAGCGAAACAAACAAAACCATAACACATTTATAGATGCTGAACGAGCATGTGCAGAATTATGGCTCAGTAAACCGACTTTAGCTGCGCTTTGGGAGGTTCTCCGCAAACAATGAACAGTTGTGATGTGAAACTACAGAAACTGACTTATCAGACCATCTTAAATGATGCTGTTTTAACCTCACATACATTCTGTTGAATTATGGGATGTCCTTGTACGTCTACTCCAAGTAGATCTTTCATTACCGTGTCATGGTACTTTTCACATATTGCTGGATGTTCCTATTGAACTTTGTGAATCCTTTTAATTCATTTCAGCATTAACAAGCTGGTCTCCAAAGTCCACTTTTCTTGTTCTTCAAAAGGTTAGCCATTAGTGTCATTTACAGTTTTAAGAAACAAAGTCTGTTTCAAGGTACCTTTTCAACTCTTTCATTAACTCTTTCGTTACCAAAACTTTTGGCGACAGTAGCAATGAGCTCTTAATGTTAGTTTCAGGATACACTTGCTTTTTGTTTTAAGGTACCCTTTGAATTTGGGTCAATGTACCTTGAAGCTTCACTTATGATGCTGTTTCAAAGTTCCTCTTAAGGTTTGTTTTATTCCATCTTTTAGAACAAGTGTTTCATGGAGGTAACCCCATGTGAATCTACTGAGACGTATCCCTGTGTAAATTTAAGGGCTGCCTTTGAATTCTGGCTCCAGTGGCTCTTAGATTTCTGTATCAGGGTACCTTTCACATTTGTTCAATGCACCTTTACCTCTTTGAATTCTTTTAATCATTCAGAAACCACACTCTAATGTCTGTTTCCCAGCACTCTTAAGCTTATTTGAAGGTTTCCAAGAAGCTTTCCTGTGGTGTCATTTCTGGATTTATAAATTAAATCTGTTTCAAGGCACCTTTTTATGTATGAACTATTTCTCTATTATCAAAGTTACTTTAAGTTTGACCTTTGGTGACTATCGAAATGAATCTTTGATGTTAGTTTTAAGCTACACTTCATGTCCATGTTTAGGCACCCTTTGCTTGTGCGTCAATGTACCTTCAAGCTTCCTTTTCGGAGCTGTTTCACGGTACCCTGATGTTTTTTTTTCCACTCTACCCTTTATGGTAACTCTCTCTTGCAAGTGATCCCACATCAATCTGCTTCTATGTACCCGACTGTAAACCTCAGGGTGGCGCTATGTTTCACTGTGAATTTCAATTCTTTGTTAACCCTTAAGTAGGTATGACAAATACACATTGTTATCTGTTTTAAGGTACCCTAAAGTAGCTTTTGAATCTGTTTTAAAATTCTGCTCAGCGTTTCTAAGCTTGCCACTTGCTTATGCTTTGGGGTACCCCTCAGTTTTGTTTTTAAGGTTTCCCAAAGGTCGCCCATAAAGGATTGTAATAGATTTGACAAACTGTTTCAAGGTACCCCCAGCAGCATTTTGAAGGTATTCTCTCAATCTCTGGCTCAAGTTACCTTAAGCATCTGTTTTAAGGTCAAGCTAGCATGAATAAATGATCAAATAATGGTTTGATTTGTGTTTTTTTTTACAGTTGCTTCTGAGCGGATCTAACTTGACATGATGGAAATCTTAATGACTTGTAGTTTTTATGGTACCCTGAGATTGAAAATAAACAGCGGATTAGTCCTTTAAAAACTATCTCCACCCAGAGACAGATGCGCTGACACTTCACACAGGCGCTCATCAGCCTCATTCACTCAGCTGCAGATTGTGTTTTTAGCGTCCTGCAGGAAGCGGGGAACGCTCGATGAGCCGTGAACCAGTTAAACTCACAGAGACGCGATCAGAGGCCGAGCTGCTTTCTGCTGAGTCGTGTTTTGGCTGCGGGCCCCGAAACGTGTCAAAACTCTCGTCCATCCCTCAAGAGAGCGTGATGGAGAGATGCATGCAAATCAAAGCTCACACACACTCACAGACCACACACACACACACACATGCATGAACACACACCTACAGGGAGTGCAAACAAAAGGCTGATTCTGCAGAGAAGTGTCTGTCTGCGCTAAGGGTAACTCATGTCACATTTACATAGTTTCCACTCATGGTGTCAAAACAATACACTCACTGTGACGACATCATGAAGTTGTTGGGTTGAGTGAATGTTTGGCCCCAACACCTTCATTTTACTGAAAATAAAGCTTTTCTTATTTAGTTGTTTTACACAACAACCAGGATTCAGTACAACCCAGAGTTCATGAACAGATCCAGACTTAATAAAATCCTAAAAACAGAGGTCGTGTTTTGAAAACACAGCGGATCAAATGTCTGTCTGAGATCAAACTTTTCATTCACTCCGTCCCGAAAAGTTTCCATCGGTGCCGCTATAATGAGGAGCTGCAGATTAAAAACACGAGAATATTTTCCCTGAATGTGACGAGGTTGGAAGACGGCGGTGGCGTTGGAGTCTTTTTGGGGTCGGCGTTGGCTTCAGACGGAATTGCAGAGCCGCGTTGTCGTGTCGGCGTTCCTCGGCTTTGTTGTGACCCTGCAGGCCTCCTCGTTGGTATTCAGCGCTCGTCTCAAACGCTGCTGCTCGGCTTTTAAGTGTCTCTGTTCTTTTCTTATCTGTCCTCTCTCCTCGCTCTGTCCCTCCCTGACCTCTAGTTCCCCCTCGATTTCCTCTGACTCCGTGCTGCAGACATGACTGAGTCCTCATCAAAAACGTTGCTGATAACTTTCCTTTCAGCTACGGGAGCAGAAGAGAGCAGACTGATTCGGATCTGTAATAAAGAGTCCAATCTTAGACTTTAATTCAAAGTAAGACGCTTTCATGTCCTGACTCTAAACTTTTGCTTCCCTTCATTTTTCTGACAAATTAATATTGGGGCCTGACGTAGCTTTGAAGCTCATCAGTCAGATCAGATTTGACCTTTCGTACAAACTAAAGTCTCTCTTTGCGATTTGAGTCCAGTCATCACTTCTACATTTATCTGGATGAAGAGGTTTTTTTTGTCTAGTGTGCTCAAGTTTGCAACAGTTCAGCTTAAAAAGAAAAGAGTAGGGAGATGGTTAGTCTGTGAGGGAGTGACTTAACCCAAGCAGAGTCAGTGTGTGTGTGTGTGTGTGTGTGTGTGTGTGTGTGTGTGCGTGATTGGCCCCAGTGTGAACCAGGTGTGTGTACCTCATAAATCGACCTATGGATTCCTGTGCCCTGCGCTCCCGCCTTCAGAGGAAGTAAGAGCCTCTTACGGTTTAAGTGTCACTACAATCGTTTCTCCTCACCTTCTCTCAGCTCAGGGAGCCTGTTTGCGTTTTTTCTTCACTGCAAATTTTGCTTTTTGGAGAAATTTCAAACTCCCTTGATCCACAACTGTATCCCATTCCCCCTTTCCATATTTCTCCTTCAGGCCGTCTGATTTTCTAACTTATTGCAATTCTGACTAACAAGCCTTCTGATACTCTGACTAACAAGCTTAAAGATTTTCTGACTAAGAGACTTTTCTGACTAACTGGCCTCCTGTCTAATGGGTTTTTGGACTAATCATCAATCCCTATGATGGGCCCTCTAACTAACAAACCTTCTGAATTTCTGACTTTTGGACTTTTATGACTAACAGGCCTCCTGTGAAATGGGTTTTCTGTCTTATGGGCCTTCTTTAAAATGGGCCATCTAACCAACAAGCACTTTACTTTTTTTTACTAACAAGCCCTCTGTTTTTCTGATGAACAAGCATTCAGTGTTTTTGACTACCAGGCCTTCTAATATTCTGGCAAACAGGCCTCATGATTTTCTGATTAACCACTTTTTCTGACTTAGGGGCCCTATGACTAACAGGCCTCCTGTCAAATGGGTTTTCTAACCAAAAAGCCTTCTGACAAATGGTCCTTCCATCTAATGGGCTTCCTAACTAACAGGCCTGTTGATTTTCTGACTAACAGACTTTTCTGACTAACAGGCCCTCTAACTGACAAGCGTTCTGTTTTTCTGACTAATAAGCATTCAGAAATTCGGACTAACAGGCTGTCTGACTGGTGGGCCTTCCGATATTCTGGGTAAAAAGCCAAACCATAAGGTTTTCTGACTAACAAATTTTTCTGACTTAGACACCATATGACTAACAGATCCGTCAAAAGGGTTTTCTAACCAAAAAGTCTTCTGACAAATGGTCCCTCTGTCTAATGGGCCTTCTGGCTAACAAGTCTTCTGCTCCTCTGACTAAGAAGCCTTATGATTTTCTGACTAACAGATGTTTCTGACTTAGGGGCCCTATGACTAACAGGCCTGCAGTCAAATGGGTGTTCTGACTAATAGGCCTTCTGACAAATGGTCTTTCTGTCTAATTGGCTTTCAAACCAACAAACCTCTTGATTTCCCAACTAACAAGCATTCAGAATTTTTTTGACTAGCAGGCCTTCTGCTACTCTGGCTAACAAGCCTTACGATATTCTGACTAATAGGCCCTCTGATTTCCTGTCTAACATTTTTTTCAGACTCAAGGGCTCTCTGAATAGCGAGCCTTTTTACAAACTGCCTTCTGTTTTTTCTTACCAACAGGCCATCTTGTTTTCTGACCAGGGGGCCTCCCAATTTTTTGACTGACAGGCCCTCTTACTAAACATTCCTTGCTTTCACATATTGAAACATTTTAATGAAGTAACAATTCTGGACATTCAAATTAAACTTGAAAAGATTTTTAAAGAACTACGTTTTCACAGTCACTTTGCTTGAGATCGTCACAAAACCTTCATGAAACTTACTGAAATACAGCTCTTATATTTTGACTTCTTTCACTTATTTCCTCCTCTTTTCATTCTTTCTTTACTGATGACTCATCAACTATTAACCACTCGTCTAAATTTTAAGGTCTTTCATCGACCTGTGCGTTTTACTGAAAGTGTTTCTGGGCTTTGAATTAAAAATAAGACACTTCAGCTTTGGCAGACGGAGCAGACCGGCCTCCTGCAGATACAGCAGTTTGACAGGAAGTGGGAGTGGGACGACAGGTTTCTTGAGGAGAGGAAAGTCTGATAACCTGGAACATTGAGATTCTGCCTCAATCATCCTGTGTTTCAGTCTTTCTGTGCTTAAGCTTCAGCGTCTCTCATGTTTATTTTTATCAGATTTTCGTACTTTCTGTAGCACCCGTCTGCTTTTTCACCATCTGCGCAGGTTTCACAGATGGCGTTTGGCTCCGTCTCAGGCTAAATGACAGCTTTTAAGGATGAGCGACAGACACTGGGGCAGGCACTTGGTGATGAGGAGGATGTTGGTATAAACACTTCTGACTACCTGAGATAAATTTTGTGAAGTTGTCTGGATTTTTTTTGACAGGACTTCTCTTTCCCTCTCAAATGTGCAAACATTCAGAGTTCAGAAACCACCAGAGGTTCAGAGCCACTGTGAAGGGTTTTTTATTCTGCAGGAGGGACAACACTTTCCTTACGTAAGAGTTTTTTTTCCCTCGAGGATTCACATAAAAACATCTTCAGTCGGGCGTATTCTTGGTCCCATATCGAGATTGTGAAACTTTGTGACAACCCAAAGACATGAATCTTGCAAAAGTGGGAGGGTTTTTCCTTCAAACTGTGGTGGGCAGCAGCTGCTAAATCAAACCAGACTGTGAGATAAATACACAAAAACGGCAGGAGCATGAATCTCAGGTAAACCCTGGATCTGTGTCAGATGATTTACAGCTGCAGGTCACAGGTGTGAGTTCTGCAAGTGCTGCAGAAAAATGGAAAAGGTTGAACCCTCCCCGTAGACCGCTGAGAGAATAAAAAGCTTTTCTGTGGAGAGACATTAATGCAGAGTTTGATGAATGAGTCCCACAGATGTGCAGAATCGATTCAGAGGGAGGGAGAAGTCATATTTCCATGCTACTTTTTCATTCCCTGAGATTTAAACTACACTTAAGAGGGCGGATATGATGAATCTACTTTTATGCTTCCCAGAAAAACGGTAAGAAGAATTCCTCACCAAGTCGACAAGTCAAAGACTGTGAATTTACAGCTGAGAAATACCAGAACAATGAAACGGGACAATACAAATGCTGGCCGAGGAATAAGGCTTATGCTAATACAATAATCTTATTAGTATCTTCAATTAAAGACTTTTAAGAAGTCAGGAATGTTCAGATAAAGAGTACAAATGTGCTGCTTCACTGCTAAAATAGAACCAAAGGCTTATCTGAAATACCAAAAAAGGAGCTAGTCTTTTCTATTTTTGATGAACTGAAGCCAAATCCTGAAATGTCCCCCCCTTAAATCACTTAAAACGACTTCAAAACTTTCTCATTTCTGGGACAAGACGTTCTCTTCAGTCCACTCACTGTGCTTAAATCTCTCTCTGAGACCAGCAAAAGGGATGAAAAGACCATTCTTTCAAAACAATTAACATTTCTGCTCAAGTTTCGAAGAGAAATCGCAAAAAAATTGTACCCCAAAAAGTCCCCCAAAAAATAGGTCCCCACAAAGATGCAAAAACAAGAACAAGCATGCAAACACTTGCATGCGCGCATTAAATACCTTTACAAACATTGACTTTTTCATCCTCCACTTACAGATTCAAGCATTAGGAGACCCAAAAAGTCTTCACACAACATGGAAAAAATAATTAACAATTCTGTTAAAGTCTTGAAGAGAAATCACAAAAAGCTGTACCCCCAAAAAGTCATGGGTCCTCACAAGGATGGAAAAACAAGAATAAGGATACACACTCACATGCATACATAACACACTTTTACAAACATAGACTTATTCATCTTCCAGTAACAAACCAAAAATCTTCACATAGAAAAAAGATTTTCCTCAAAATGTTCCAAATATTCAACTTTGTCCTCACTAAGGTAGAAGAACAAGACTCACTCACACTCACACTTAATGTTTTCATAATGAACCAGGGCTGGACGGTCTTTAAAGGAGGAAACACAAAGTCAAACAGATGTAAACATGCACTCTGACATGTCGTCATATTTTACGGGAGCCTCTTTAAGATAAAAATGTAAGATAAGACGCACAAACATGACTGGAAGGAGATTTTCCTGCGGATTCGGCCCCCGAGGGTCTGAAAGTTGTGAATGTGTCATCGTGTGAACTTTGATGGTGTAGTCAGAGAGGTCTCGTTTTAGCCGCTGGCAGCGTTGCACCCCGTCACCTCTGGCATCTTAACCACACGTTCATGCTGCTTTTCAGAGACGGGGTTAAGTCCTTCTGCCAGAGGCGACTCTGAAACGAGCTCGCTGACAGCCTCACTGGGTCGAAAGGCCTCGCAGCACTCAACGTCAAAATGTCAGAGTGTTTGCTTTTGTGTCGGGGCCCCAAAGCCACTGACAAGTGTTACAGAGGTAATGAGGTGTCTGTGGACTTGTGTTTTAAAGGTTTTTGTCCCTGTTATTGGAGAGAAATGAAAGAAAAAGCCTCCAACTTATCTGTTCTCAGTTGAAACTTTCTGGAAATACTGAATTCTCATAGACAAATCTGAAACACGTCGAAGATCTTACATTCAAACAGACTGAGAGTTCCCACTGTAAGAAACCAGGCTTCATTGAAGAACAGAGGTAGGCCATAAAAAATGAAGCATGGGCCATAAATAGGCCGAGGAATGCCAGAGACATGTAGGGACAGGGTCAGACCATGAAACAGATCAGCCACTGCACCATAAATAGTCAAAGGATTTTCAGAAACATGCAGAATTTAGCTCAAACAATGTGCAGAGAAGAATGAGGGTCTGCAGGCCAAACAGGAAAAATCAGACACTGAAGACGACAAAAATGACTGTTAATGTTGATTTTTGTGATCTGAGATAAGGAATTGCAGTTACAATAGTGTCCACTAGGGGCTGCCTCCAGAAGTGAGTCAGTCCAAATAGAGTTCCATGTTAAAATGTCAAACTTTACAGCACAAATAAACAGGATGTAAACATGTTTACAAAATTTTGTTTTCATGAAAACTGTATCTATAGAATTTATATGCGACTCATTTATGTGCCGGCTTTGCTCTGGCTTCGCTCAGTTGACTGTTTAGTGCACTCTTCATCTCTCACTGGTTGTGTGTTCAGTTTGGAAAGCCACACCACTGATAGACAGCTGGAATCATGAGACCAAGGTGTTCCCGC
The DNA here is from genome assembly GCA_008086565.1 of Thalassoma bifasciatum. Classification (NCBI taxonomy): domain Eukaryota; kingdom Metazoa; phylum Chordata; class Actinopteri; order Labriformes; family Labridae; genus Thalassoma; species Thalassoma bifasciatum. The sequence continues at coordinate 38,131 of RPOG01003221.1, forward strand.
GCTTAGGGCTAAAAGCTAAAAATGATCTTACTTGAGCACAGTTTGTTTTATTTTAAAGGTCATAGGGCCCTTTTAAGATGGTTTCCTGGCATTACTCGAAACTTCAGAAATATTGCTTTTATTCGGAATAAAAAAAGTGTTGTGGAAACACAGCTAGAGACAGATCTAAGCCATAGACTGTATAATGAGTGGATGCCATGCAATCCCCTCTAACTGAGGCCTCCACAAAAACTGCTCCCCCTGGTGGCTGGCTGCGGTATAGGTCAAAATCTACCTCATTCATTCCAGATGAGTGTTGGTAAAACTTAGAAAAATTAATACACGGCGTGCAAATGTTTCTCACATCCTTACACTTATGTGATATGAAGATGTTACTTGGCTGCATTGTGTTCAAGTCCTCTGTTTTCTAAGGAGTTGGTTTTTCATAAGTTATTACCATTGACTGTATATAGAATGGACAGCGTGCTTCCGCCTGTCACCGTTCTACGTTTTTGAAGCCAAAAAAACCTGTTTCTCTAGCCGCCACTGTGCAGCCAGAGTCTGCGCAGTAGAGAATTTCTGGTGGAGCAGAGTAAAAAAGAGAAATAAAAATATTTATTTCTTCTTCTTCAGAAGGTTTAGTCTCCTTTTGGCTCTTTCCCGAAGTTTCTTGTATCCCCGGTAAAAACTACTCACGAACGGCACCTGTCAACTGTCGTAAAACGAAACTTATATCACGGTTTTTTACGTCCTATAACTAATGAGAAACTAACTTCTCAGGAAAAAAAACACCTGAACACCATGCAGCCAGATGACATCGTCATACTACCTTAGCGTAAAGATGAGAGAAACGTTTCTACGAGGTATCGTAATTTTTTTAAAGTTTTCCTGGCTCATATCTGGAATACATGGGGGGGCGGGGCTTATGACCTATACTGCAGCCAGACACCAGGGGGCGGGGCGTATGACCTATACTGCAGCCAGACACCAGGGGGCGGGGCATCTGCTGGAGGCTTCAGTTTGAGCCGAACGTCGTTACGTCCACTCATTATACAGTCTACGGTTATTACACGTTAAAAACCGAGCTATAAGTTTCATTTTACTATGATTGACAGCTGCCGTTTGTGTGTAGTTTTAATTGGGGATATAAGAAACTTAGGGAAAGAGAGCCATTGCCTTCTAAATGAATCTTAATTGCTATGTTGTTACCTGGTTACACCCAAATTTACTACTGCGCAGACTCTGGCTGCACAATGGCAACTCCAGTAACTAAGTTCATCAACAAATAAATGATTTGTGGGAACTCACGAGTGAAACCATGATGCCTTGAGACCGCTGGCTTTTTGGAACAAAATAAATTTAGTCAGCTGTGCCTCTCTGCTTTTTGTCTCATCTGCACACTTCTTCTGATCACAAAGATCCTTTTGTGAACGAGGCCCTATGCACCTTTTTTTAGACACAAGAGGAGAAAGGTCATATTTCTCAGAAGCACTACAGTCTGGTTTGTTTGATGGTTGCAGTCAGTGTTGGGGATGGAGTGCAGATTTATGCTTAAAGTAAGCTTTAATCAAATAATAATAATAAAACTGCCTCAAATAACTGCAGCCTGGTCAGTAAAGAGCTCGATAAACATCAGAGACTCAGCGTGGAGATTTATAAGCCTCTGTGGTGACGAAGATAAAAATACACTCTTGAGAAACTCTGGTTGGTGGCCATTCATCTCGGACGCATTAACATGTTTTTAAAGCTGCTTCATATCAGATCAGCATGAAAACAAATCCTGCAGAGAAAAAGTGAAGGTACATTTTCATTTCACTTCTTTGATGTCAGGATTTTCCGTCTGAAATCTTGAAGAAAACTGGACACTTCAACACTGAAATCAATAACAGTTTTTACCACAAACACATTTCATTCCTGCTTCTTCTCTATTTACTAGGAAAGAGATAAAACTAGAGCAGTATTCCCTCTGATTCTCCTCCCCTCTGCGCTCATGTAAATATTCAAACATCACACACAGATGTCATGTAATATTCTTTATCATGTCTGTTTCCTGCAAGGCGCATTTTTATATAAGAGGAATATATCAGGGAGATATTGTTCTGTAAGCTCAAAGAAGAAGAAGAAGCTCTCAGAAAGAGGTTTTAAAGAGGTGATGTTCTGTTTTTTTCATGTTTTATGGATGAAACTGTGAGGTAACAGTGTATCAGAGAAAACCAAAGATGAGTCTTTAAATGTCACACAAGACGATCACAACAAGATTCGCTCAATGATTTGTGGAACAATATGAAGTTACACTAACCAATCAAAATTATCTTACTGTATTCTTTGACTTTTGGATAAACAATCTGGAATTTAAAGTCCCAGAATTCTGAGTTTCAGCAAGATAACAGCTTAGACCACAGACAGCAGCTGTGGACCAGAGATATGGAACCACAGTGAAAAGCGAAAAAACTGCAGTTATTAAGAATTATGCTTGAGTCCGGAAGCAGAAAAAACAGAAACCACAAACACACACAGCCAAAAACGCTGAGTTAAAAAGCAATAATGTTAATATTTACAGCCTAGGTAGAAAAAAAACATTGCCCTCAATATCTCATTCCTCTTGAAGCCCATTACAACCAGTTAAAGATTTTAGATCTATAAAGATTTTTGTTGCCCACTTAAGACAAAATGAGATTAAAAACAAACAAAAAAAAAGAATTCTGAATTTTTAAAAATTTTTGGCTTGGTCATCTCCTAATATTGAAACATTTGTCTGAATTTTGACTTTTTGTCTCATCATTTTGACTTTAAACCCAAAATTAAGCTTTTTTTTTTTTTTTTTTTACCATAATTTTTACTTAAAATCTCATCATTTTGATGTAACTGTCTTAAAATTTTGACTTTTTCAATTCAATTTTTAAATTTTTTCCAGATGATTTGATTATTTCTTTTATTTTGACTTTATCATCCCCTAATTTTGACACGCTTATCTTCAAATTTTGACTTTTTTTTCCTCATAATTTTGACTTTTTTTAATCCAAAAATTAAGCCTTGAACATATTTTGACTTGATTTAAAATTTTGAAAGTTTTTCTTAAGATTTCAACTTTTAATCTACAATTTCTGACTTTTTCCTGTGATTTTGACTTGCTATCTCAAGATTTTGAAAATGTAAATCAAAATTTTGATACTTTTTCCTCAACTTTTGACTTTTTCATCAATTAATTTTGATGAACTTGTCTCAAATATTAACCATTTGTACAGATTTTGCCTATTTGTCTCATAATTTTGACTTTAAATTCCAAAATCAAGTCTGTTTTCATAATTTTGACTCAAAATCTTATAGTTCTGACTTAATTGACCTCGAATTTTGCCTTTTTATCTCAAAATTTTTGACTTTTCATTTCAAATTCAGCTTTACATCTTTGCCTCAATTTTGGCCACAAAAAATCTCAACAAAGCTTAGTTTTCCATTTTCATTTTTTTTTTACTTGGGGAAAATGGACTTCCATACCTTCCTTGTTCTGCACACTTTATCGGGCAGGGTTTTTTTTTTAAACTCTGCAATTTAGAAACAATTAAGATCACAAGTTTGCCCTGATGCACCCATATTCTATAAAGTCTGTGTTCAACATATTCCAGTCAGACACATTTGACACTTAAAAAAAATGTTCTGCTAAATTTCTCAGCCTGTTTCTTCATGGTCTCTCTCTTCTTACACTATTTTCATTGTCACGTTTAGTTTTTACCATAGACTGTATAATGAGTGGACGTAACGACGTTCGGCTCAAACTGAAGCCTCCAGCAGATGCCCCGCCCCCTGGTGTCTGGCTGCAGTATAGGTCATAAGCCCCGCCTCCCCATGTATTCCAGATATGAGCCGGGAAAACTTAAAAAAATTACGATACCTCGTAGAAACGTTTCTCTCATCTTTACGCTAAGGTAGTNACCATAGACTGTATAATGAGTGGACGTAACGACGTTCGGCTCAAACTGAAGCCTCCAGCAGATGCCCCGCCCCCTGGTGTCTGGCTGCAGTATAGGTCATAAGCCCCGCCTCCCCATGTATTCCAGATATGAGCCGGGAAAACTTAAAAAAATTACGATACCTCGTAGAAACGTTTCTCTCATCTTTACGCTAAGGTAGTCTGACGATGTCATTTGGCTGCATGGTGTTCAGGTGTTTTTTTTCTGAGAAGTTAGTTTCTCATCAGTTATTGGACGTTAAAAACCGCGATATAAGTTTCGTTTTACGACAGTTGACAGCTGCCGTTCGTGAGTAGTTTTTACCGGGGATATAAGAAACTTCAGGAAAGAGCTCTACTGTGCAGACTCTGGCTGCACAATGGCGGCTAGAGAAACGGGGTTTTTTTGGCTTCAAAATCGTAGAACGGTGACAGGCGGAAGCACGCTGTCCATTCTATATACAGTCAATGGTTTTTCCATCTGAAGGAAAAGTTTCAGTCAGGCGTCCAGACTTTGTTTGCCTCACATCAAATGTTTCTCTTGTGGTTTGATTTATCGCCCTCATGTCATCACCATCCAAAGCTTTCGCTCTTAACGAACTAAAGAGCCCGAAGGACTCGAGTGAAACAGAGTTTCAACACACTGACGGTTTAATCTGCTGCTTCAAAGGCCGCTTCAGCGTCCTGAAAAGGAGGGATGAGCGTGGAGGAAGGACGGAAAGCGGCGGAGGATTGATGTGCTTTTGTTCAGGCCAACACAACACCTGAAGCGGTTAAGACAAGCCTGAACCACATGTGCAGTGATCCGGATTACCCGTCACTCTGTCGGCACAATGGGACGTTTTGTTCGTAGGGATCAACATTTTTTTATGTTTTTTCTCCATCCTGCATCTGTCCTGAGTTACTGCCGACTCCAGAGCCAAATAAGCTTCTAGAAACTTAAACCCTCCTATAGGTCTCAGTCACATGTTCAGTCCTTCTCTGAACCTCCAGGAAAGCAGCACCAAACTGTGATGGATGAAGCAAAAACTGCAGCGTTGTTTCAGCAAACATGCACTATTTGTTTTTATTGGATGGTTGTTAGTTTGGGATTTCATCACTTTTTGGATCTTGATGAGGTTTTAATGTGAGAAGGGACGGAGGGAGAGGTGGAAACTTTGTGAGTGTGACTGAAAACAACTGTGTTTTAATATCATCATATTTCACTCTGACACAGAAATCCAGCCACAACATCTGTGGTCTACGACGAGGACAGGAAGGTCAAGAACTGATCCAGCAGAAACCCTCGGCCAGTGTCGTTCTTCAAAGTTGTTTTGTCCCTGATGGGCTTCCATCGTGGCTCAGAAAGAGGAAAATCTGAGTACCTTCTTTTTTTTTTCTTGCTTCTTTTAAACTCTAGTCCAGAAACACTCGTCTTGTAACACCTCTTAAAGCTTATAACCTCATCCCTCTTCCTCTCCTAAGACTTGTCTCCTTTTCTTGTCTCCTCTCCTTCCCTTTTCTCATCTTATCTCGTCTCCTTTCTTGTTACTCATTTCCTTTCATATGTTTATCTGGTGTCCTCCCCTCTTCTCTGGTCTTGTCTCCTTTTTTTCTAGTCCTCTTCCCTCTCCTCATCTTTTGTTCCCACCTAGTCTGGCCTCTTCCTTCTGTCCTATCTTCTCTCCGGTTCTTTTCGTCTCCTTGTATCTCCTCCTTTACTGTCCTCTCCTCCTCCTTTCCTTTCCTCTTCCTCCCTCTATCCTTTCTTTTCTCTTTCATTCCTTCCCTACTCATTTCCTTTCCTCAGTCCTATGTCCTATCTCATTTCCTTAGTCCTATCTCTTTTTCTTTCCTTTCCTTTTTACTCTTTCCTTTCCTTTCCTTTTTCCTCTGTCCTATCCTTCCTTGTTTTCTTTCCCATCCTTTCCTTTCTCCCTTTTCTTTCATTTTTCCTCTATCCTTTCCTTTCCTTTCATCTTTCCTTTCCTTTCATCTTTTCTTTCCTTTCCTTTCCCCCATTTCCTTTCCTTTTTCATCTGTCCTTTCCTTTCCTTTCCTTTCCTCAGTCCTATGTCCTATCTCCTTTCCTTTGTCCTATCTCTTTTCCTTTTCTTTCCTTTCCTTTCTTTTTTCCTCTTTCCTTTCCTTTTTCCTCTGTCCTTTCCTTCCTTATTTTCTTTCCCATCCTTTCCTTTCTCCCTTTTCTTTCATTTTTCCTCTTTCCTTTCCTTTCATCTTTTCTTTCCTTTCCTTCTTTTCTTTCCTCTTTTCTTTCCTTTCCTTTCCCCCATTTCCTTTCCTTTCCTTTCCTCAGTCCTTTATCAGTTCCTTTCTTTTTCTAATCCTATGTCCTCAGTTCTTTTTCCTTCCCTTTCTTTCCTTGGTCCTTTTTTATACACTTTCTACACCTCCTTCTTCCTCAGACCTCCCTCTTCTCCTCCCCTCAGTCATCTTACCTTCCCATCCTTTTCTTTCTTGTCTCTTTTTGCTGCAGTCCTCTCTCCTTTCATTTCCTTTATTTTCCTTCTCTCCTTAGTCCTTCTCTTCTTTCCTCCCCTCCTCTCTTGAACTCTTAAACAAATTATATTCTTTTTTTCTCAAATTGTTGTATCCTCAGTTGCGTAACTTGGAGAAAATAAAAAAATCTTTTCATCAGAAATTGATATTTTGTCTCTTTTTCAAGGACACCAGACGTTTCTTACAAAAACAGTTTTACTTGTTTTAAAAGTGTGTCTCATTTTCCTGCTTCTTTCAGAAACACTGACTGAGCCAGAGCAGATTTAACACCATGAACATCAGGTGATGAACACGTGGAAATGAAGGATGAGAACAAGAGAAAGAGACCTTCTCTGAAACAGGACTGAGAGTCATGTTATCAGTTTTTACCCACAGTGCATCAGGAGATGCTGCAGAGGATAAGAGCTGAAGCCATTAGGGGTCGATGACCTCTGCAGGTTTATCTCTGGTGTCTCTTTACTGTTCGCGTCTGATGAAGGAGTCAGGATTCTTAGAAAACTTTTTTTTTCTCCATTTTTTTAAAATGTTATGTCTCTGAGGCTGAAAGTCGAAACCAAAAGAAAAAAGACTGATGAACGTTGTTACAAGCTGCTGAGGTTTTCAGATCGTCATCAGTTTTTAGATTGATTTCATTCCCTCGGGCAGACAGGCTGGTGTTAACGTCTAAATATCAGCGTGTGGAGACTTGAAACTTTCCAGGGAAACATCGTCAGAGGTTTAAAATCCCCTCAGGGAAACAAAACTCAAAATATAACAACAGCAACTCACTGATGAGCTCCCAAACTAAAAATGCATCCATAGATCTTGTTCTTCTTCCTTTATTGCTAAATCATTCATAGAGTGACCAAACGTCCTCTTTTGCCTGGATATGTCCCCCTGTTTTGGCTGTGAAGCTGCAATTTTATAAATGCCCCAACATGTCAGGTTTTTCTCAGCTTTATTCTACAGACCACCGATATTAATAATGAGCTGCTGCTCTGGGCTACTGGCATAATTCTGATGCACCAACATCAAAGCCAAAATTGTGAGATTGATTTAAATTTTAGATAAGAAGTCAAAGTTATTGGGGAAAAAAAGTCAAATTTTTAGATAAAATGCCAAAGTTTTGAGATAAATATGGCAAATATTGATATAAGAGGTTGAAATTTGGAGGTGAGAAGACAAAATTTGAGATTATACAGTAAAAGTTATGAGGTATTGGTCAAAATTTTTAGATAAGGTCCAAATTATGAGAAAAACATCCAAATTAAGACATTATTTAGTTACAGTTATAAGAAAAAAGTCAAATCTTGTAGATGAAAAGTAAAAAAAAGTATGTTATTAAAGGTCAAATTTTGGGAACTTATAGTTAAAGTTATGGGAAAAAAGTCAACATTTTCAGATAAAGGCAAAATTATGAGAAAATACATCAATATTTTGAGATTATATAGTTGAAGTTATGAGAAAAACCTCCAACTTTTTCCAATGCAAATCAAAATTTGGAGATAAAAACTTAAAACTTTGAGATGCTAAGTCAAAATTTGAGGTAATATAACAAGTCAAGTTGTGATAAAATGAAGCCAATATTTTGATATTTTAAAGTGAAATTTATAAGAAAAAAGTCACAATGTTATGATAAAAAGCAGAGATTTTGACTTTTTCTTCAAACCAGAAAACCTTTTTCAAACAGAAAAGGGGGTTTTTAGATAAATGTATGATTTATGAAGCTACTCTGACATCTTTGAGTATCTTTGGGTATTTCTGGGTTTCTAAACTATTGGGTTTAGAATATGGTCCCTTATATCATTCATCATCTCTACACGAAAATCAAAACCACACAGTAAATGACCCAATTTGAGTGGTCAGAGACGTCCTAGGAGAACGAGAACAGCAGCCACGTCATCAGACTGTCCTACGAGGACACTTGGTCTTGGTCCGGCAAGTCCTTGTTGGTCCTAGGTTTGGTCTCGTCTCGCTTGTGGTCCCAGGGTGCTGCTCTGGTCTCAGACTCCGGCTCGGTGGCGTCGTCCGTCTCAGGTGGGCCACCGCCGCCGCCACGACCTCCTCCACCGGGAATCAGGCCTCCAGGGAGCATGGTGGAGGTCGCCGATGGCAACAAAGACTCAAAAACAATAGTCGACCTCAGAGGTGAGTCTTATTTATAGTCATAAAAGCAGAAGAGGAATGATAAGTCTTCAGGGCGGGGAATTTGTGTTAGACACATAAAGCATCCCATCGTCTGCATATCGAGCGATCCCACGTAGAAATCTTTATTCCTGCAGTTATTCTGGGATTTCTCAGCTTTAGTAGAAACAAAGAATCATCGCTGTAATCCAAGGTGCAGGATTTTGTATTCGCTCATGAGAAATATCCAAAACATGGAGGCCAATGAAATGGTTTTACTGGTTTTCTGAATCAACTGGTCCGACCTCCAGCTCGACTCTGCAGCGTCTCCACCAGAAATATCTGTAAATGTCGCCAGTTCGTGGTGAGATTCTGTCTTTTCATATCCGTCCGTTTGATTTATCTTCCTCTCAGCGAGCTGTTCGAGTGTTGAGCAACAGGAAATAACTCAGAAGCCGGCGAGTGGCCGCCGCGCTGTGCAATGTGGGAGCCTTCAATGCATCCAGGCCTCACACACACACACACACGAACACACACACACACACACAGATATGAGAAAGCATCCGAGGGCTCCTGAAAGCACACACTCTTTCACTCACACGCGCCAGCAGCAGGCTCTCGCTGCCCCGTCATTTTGTCCTCACGTCACCTCCACATGGCGTTGGAAGATTTCGGGAACAAACTACAAAAATGTCCCACTTGAGGAACTCTGCGCCTGGAAAGAAAGATGGGAAAGAAGAAAAGTTAGAACAGAATATCCCCTGTTGACTCCCATCTCTCACTGTGAAGCCCTGATTAGTAAAACTTCTCATCCCTTTCTTCCTGTGTGAATGTGGGAAACTGATCATCTGTAATCTCTGGAATAAAACTTCTGTACTCGAGGTTCACGCAGGGTTCAAGAAGAGTGAGATGCTCCCTGATGTTCCTGTTCCAGAAGCAAAGGATGTCCTTTCTTTTCAGAACCACTTTCCAGTTTTAAAAAGTCTGTTTGATCATTTTCTTGTACTGAATATCTGAAGAGTAAACCCTTTGAATCTCAATAAGCAAGTTTCTCTCTTTCCAAAAACTCTGACATGCATTAATTTAGCTCTGGAACAATTTCCTGATGCGGTTGTGGCTCCAATCACAGAAACATCCAAACCATGAGCTGAGAGAAAAGTTTGCATGAAAAAAAAAAAAACACTAACAGAGTTACCAAAAGTCGGTCTGCGAGTCTCTGAAAGATGCTTCACGGAGCTAAAAGCTGATTCTGTCTCCTCCAACGCTCCTGAAAGACGTCAAACCAGGAGAAAATCGATCAGGAGCGGCTTCTTAACGTGTTTGTTTCTGGTTGATGGGAGTGTGTGTGGTGAGGAGGCGATGGCTTCTGCAGCTGTTCTCGAGCTGATCCCAGGAGACGGATCCAAATATCAGCATCTATTTATAAAACCGCAGAGTGGTGATTCATGCAGCACTGGGTTTGAAAGTATTTTTCTTTGGTTTTTATGTCCCTGGAACTTAGACAAAAATATCTGAGCTGCTTGTCCTTATATGTCATCTTTTTCAACCTTTTTTTCAGATGTGGCTGATTATCTGTCTAGTTGAAAACACTGGAGACGAGCGCTTTTTTTAGGGCCAGGAGTGCAATTCATCCTTAGTAGTGGTGGGTTTCGATAACAAGCTTCTAACAACAGTTTCGGTGCATCTAGCTCAAATTTTAGGCAAATTAGAGAGGGGGCATTTCCTTGCAGCAAATACCGAAGTCGAAGCAGGTAATGTGGTAATGAGCGGTGATGTGGTTTCCGTGGTGATGGATCATCTCCATTCATTTTAATGGGTAAATAAAATGTGGAAAATGTTGATTATTTTATTTATGAAAGCCAGTATCAGGATTTTTCCCTTGAGTGTTTTTATTTGTCTTAACGCATGAAAAAAGTTTGGGGTTTTTTTTTTTTTTTTTTTCCAAATATTTGTTACTGAGCATTCAACACAAAACAGTGTGAACTTAATGTAAATAAGACTTATTTTTTTGTTTGACTTCATTATTATTATTATTTTTTGCAATTTCATGAATAATCTTTTTTTAACGCTTTGCTAAACATTTTAACTCTCTTTCATCCATTTTAACACTGAACAATTTATAGTTATTACGCCATTTTACCCTCAAATGTTTGTCTATAACTTTTTTGAAAATATATATATATATATATATATGGAAAAATAATTGAAAACATTTTTTCAGGCCCTAAGAAGAATAAAAATATCCTGACACAGGCTAATATGAATTTCCAACACATGAACCACTGAATTTAGGAGTAAATAAGTTTTAAATAAAGGGTTAAATTCAACTTCAGTTCATGCTTTTCAGATTCAGTTTCTAGCGGCACAAATTCAGCTCATTTTTCTGCATCTCTTGCTGCCTCTGTCTGCTTCATCTAAAAGTCTAAATCATGGTGCATTTACAAAATTAGGAAATTTGACCCTCCATAAATACAGAGACTGCTTTCGCTCTTCAGTGCAGTTTGAGGTGAATTTATCCTTCTATGTGAGTTTGTGAGTGGACGGTTGCTTTGTCAGAATTTACAGCTGGTCTAAAAGATTTAATCCAAAATATGGCTGTGAATTTATCCCCTCATTCAGGAAGTGATGCCTCACATGAGCGGCGCTCTGCAGAGACTCTTCAAGTTCAGCGGGGAATCAAACAGAAGCTGCTTTCACTCGCTCCTCTCATGCAACAGGTGCAAAAACTAAACGAACCCCCAAACAACCTCGCAGACGCTTTCACGCTCTGCAGCTCCTCCTCAGACAAATCCTGAAACTGTTTCTCTTCTCTCGTCTCAGCGTTTGACTTAAAGCAGAATATGGAGGGAGATTCAGCCGGCGCACAGATGCAGGGAAAAACCCAGAGAGCTTAAACGCTTTCATCCCTAAAGAAGAGAAATCTGAATAGACCTAGAGCGAGTGTCACTGATCTCTAAGAGTCACTAAAACTGCATCTGAGGCTGGAGACACATTAAAATCCAAAGCCTCTTTTCCAGGTTGGGGAAGACACTAATATGCACTTTCTTCAGGAGTGAGTAGAAATATTCAGATTGTTTTCTTACCTTTCATCACATTTAAGCAAAAGTGGGGTTCAAAGTGTCCTGTAGAGATCCTGGTTTCTCTTTAAAGTCAAGTACAAAGCTTCAAGAGATGATTAATTTAGACTCAGCTCCAGATTCAGTTTAAAATCCTGCAATCGTCAGGTTTACGTAAGGATGTGATGATGTTCAAAGTCAAACTCCAAATGGTTTGGACTTCGTACAGATGATTCTGAGATGCTTAAAGTTTCTCTTTGAAGTGATGAAAAAAACTTCTGAATGAGGATTAAATCACAACTTTTGATGTTTCTAAGGCTTGTTCCCTCTGTTTAACGTCCGATTAAAGAGATTTTGATACTTCTCTCTGTTGTAGATGACAGAAGATTTAAGGTTGTTCATTAGTCCATGTTTTTCTTAGAAACCCCAGATGCTCTCTGACCTGTGTATCTGAAAGCTGGAAGAGCAGGTAGAGGTGTGTAAAGATGCTCCTGGAGTTCATCTGCTCATCTGTGAGAGGTTTTCTTCAGGTGATCCTCCTGTCAGAGCTCAGGCAGAGCTGTAAACCCCGAGTCCTGACTCTCAGGCGGCGACTGCGGTGGCTCCAGGAGACGTGGGCTGGTTCCTGCAGCTCTGGTTTCTCCTCACGTTGCTGCTGCTGCTGGAATAAAGAGGTGGAGTGAGTGTGTGAGAGAGAAAGAGAAAGAGAGAGAGAGGCAGAGTTTGTGTGTCAGGCTCAGGCTTGTTCAGTCAGTTCAGCCCCTTTTCCTCTTCCTTCCTTCATACAGTCTGCAGCACACAGCTCCTTCCTCTCTCTCTCTGTTCCTCCTCTCACAGACTCCCCCTCTCTTATATTTACATGCTACTGTACCTCTCTCTCTCTTTCTGCTCTCTCTCACTCCCCCCTCCTCCTCCCCCTCTTAACCCCGTTACCACGGCAGCAAATCTCGGCTACGCTTCAGTCCCTGCATGCAGCTTCACAGGACCTCGCCAAATTAAAAGCACTCCCTCATTCATCTCACTTTTCTTCTCTCTCTCTCTCTCTTCCCCCCCCCCCCATACTCACCCTTCTCCCCTCACTACTGTGCCATATATGGGGAGGCCTCCAATAAAAACAGCTCAGAGGCCCAGGGCTTGTTGGTAATTGCCCGATTTGTAAAAATGCCAATAAAGTTCTGCAAACACCGAGAGAGTGAGCTCTGAGGCCGCGCAGAGAGGAGGATGAAGTTTCAGGGGAGAAAAAAGTTCCAAGTTTGACTGAAGTGGTGTAAGTGAGTGAGTGAGTAGAGAGAGAGAGAGTGTGTGTGTTTCCATAAGCTACTTAAAGCTGAGTGAATTGTGGCCACTAGAGGGCAGCAGCAGCTCTGTGGCCAGAATCAATAGTGTTTTCCAGGATAAAAACTCCATTTCCCATGAGCACCGTCACCCACTGTCGTAAAGACATGGCTCATACCAAAGTGTGCATTTGGTTTGTAGAGAAGCCCTTAAATATATTTGTTCCATTTTCACAAGATTACAGTCAAATTTCAGTTGTTTTTTCAGGGGGTAACAATTTTTTTTTCTAGTTTTCAAAAGACAGGATAATTTCTTCTGCAATCCATCTTTCAATTCAATGGTTCTGTTTAAAAGGAACCCTGGCTACTAGAACGTCATTTTCCGAAATGTTCAGTGTTTTTACCAGCTACATAACAACAATGATAAAATCTCTCAAAATATCTTAGTTTGTGTAAAATTTGAAAAAATATTTTCACCTGTAGGCCGCCATTGTTGTTTACGCCGCAATAACGTCTGGGTAGTGATGTCATATGGTTGCACCGGGCTCGATCTCATACAGGATCATATAAGTCCTGGAGCGGACTTCAGTGGTTTCCCGAGGAAGTTTTGTGGGTTTGTGATGGAAAATATTCAGCACAGCATTTGGCTTTAGTCTCCGTTTATAATGACCCACACCTGTCAGCTCTTTCATCAGCATGGGCCGGCTAAATGCAGCAAATGCTTCTGGGGAGAAGTGGCCAGAACATAGCCGCGGGTCCGTCAAAAGTTGTTTACGCCCACAAGCAATTTCCCACAACTTCCTTCTTTTCTTGTCTTTTGGGAAGCTGTGCAGACTAACATCAGTCTCCTTGTTTCCTTTGGACTGAAAAGTGCACCCAAAAGCAGCCACATGTGGCATTATTATGTTTTTTTTTTGCTGCTGAAACCTAGTGACTCACGGCGCCTAGTAGTGAGTAAACGGTGAAATCCAGATGCTCGGCACCAAGCAACCAATCTACGTCATCAACCCAGAATGCATTGCGGCAGTAAAACAATGGCTGCGCCCAAAGGATAAAAACTGTGTTTTGAACTGTATTTTTTTTAAAGAAAAACCAATTTGTTATGTCTTTTAACAACAAATTCTAGTTTGAGACAAACATTTAAGCATAATCATGCCTATTTGTCCTTGCAGTCGGAGTTCCCTTTAACACGGCTTTTCCCAGCATGCAAGGCAACAAAGTAATGTATATATTAATTGCCAAAAAATAAGAAACACAATAAGAAACCTGTACACATAGACAAAAGCACTAACAATGTTCAACTCAGAGCTCGTGCCAAAAATGTAGAGTAACATTCAATGCAGATAAGTGCAAGTGTAGAAGTGAGAAGGGAGATCTGTGTTTTTCTCTGCTGAAAATTATTTGTATGATTTGGACACTGGAGCTGGACTGTCTGAGAAAAAGAGACAGAAGAGCAGCAGAAAGCTAAACATGAGAGTGATAGAGCACGGGCTAAAGGCTAAAACAGGGGCTAAGCTGTTTGTGATAATATTTCTTCCAACCCACATGCAGCAGTTATTCTGCAGTGATCTGTTCAAACCTGAGAGTCTTTCAATAAAATGAAGAGCCAGGTTACTTTTGCTCTGCTTGGTGAGGTTGGAGTCGGTAGATGAGCACTGGTAGGACATAACCTGGATTCATCAATGTTACATGTTACAGACTCATCTCTGAGCTGGCTACTAAACCATGGTACAAACTTACAAAGTTACTTGTTATCATGTATCAAACAACAGGGCTATGTAACCGTTGATAAAAACATTATCTCGTCGTGTTGAATTGGGGAAAAAGTTACCTTAAACATAAGAAAGCTGTGACAAGAAGACAACACAAATACACGAGTCACAACACATTGTTGAAAGTTAACTACAAGGCTTTTTGAAGTGAAATCAATCTTTGAGATGATTTTTAGAGACCAATGCTTCCCTTTTCCATATTTCAGTGATTGTTAGCTACTTTTGTTCCATGTTTTGAAGCTGTTTAGGGAGTTATCGAATTAAATTGCTTTCATGTAAACTGTGTAGTGTTATGTTCTGTTGTTCAAGGTGAGAATAACCAGCACTTCAGTTTGGTTACCTACCAATTATTTATTCCACTTCACTTCTGTCCGTCTCTTTTGTTCAGAGAAACTCCATATGAATCTCTTCTAAAACTTGAGAATAATAAAAGCTCCAGTGCGTGGGTGAGACTCTGATCTGTGGACGTGAGCGCTGAGAGCCTGGCTGTCTGCTGGATTAATGTTTGCAATCTTCCCTCTGACTGCAGAAGGTGGCGAGGGCGAAGAGAGAGACAAGACAGGAATACAGACGCAGAGACACAGAGAGAGAGAGAGAGAGAGAGAGCAGCTGCTGGAGAGAAGAATAACTGATACCTGAAGAGACGGAGGGTTGGAGTCAGGAGGTGGTGGAGACCAACAACAGAGAGAAAAGATGGAGTTATTGGTCCGAGCCAAGCTTCACAACGAATGAAAGAAAGAGCTTTAAACAAGTTAACCTTGAGTTGGTCAGAAACTGATGCACTTCAGAATTGCGCTGCTTTTCTGCCAAGCAACCATGTAGAAATAAACCAAAAAAACATAATCTCAATTACAAAACATGCACTGAGGGTTAAATGTGCCACAAAATGCGACAAGCAACATTGCTGAATTTAACAAGCCATAGCTGCAAATATGGTGCCTCATGTCGTTAGTACTTTACACAAGATATCTGAAACTTCAATCTGAGCAATGTTTGTGGGTGTGTTTCTGTTTGAAGTTTTGGAGTTCATAGAGTTCAAAGAGCAAGAAAGTGAGTTTTACTAAAAGAAAACTTACCTTACTAGCTGTCTCAGATTCTGAAGAGGAATATTCACCCTCTGATGAAGATGTTCAGTCGCCCAGTTAGACAGAAAGTGACGTTGCCTTTTTGTGTAGCGGCAGACTTTGGGTCAAACTGATGATTTTCTTTTTTCATTTACATTATGCATTTATCTCCAACCATTTTCAAGTTACAAACTTTTGAAAAAGTGATACCAAAACTGAATATCTTATTTAAAAAAAAAACTGTGACACCTAAAGAGTTAAATCAGTCTACAGCTGCATAAGAGCTGTGACATGGCATTAAAGTTTTGTTTACTTTTTTATTTTGTCCATCATGCTTCAGGAAAAAGCTAGCTCTATTATCAGGGGTTGAAATCCGTCACAAATCAGCTCATAGATAAAATTTTAAGGACTTCCAAACTCAATCAAGCTCGAAAAAATTAAGAGCAGTTGAAATGTAGATGCCAAGAACTTACCTGTGGCACTTAAAGGCTCAAAACCAGAGCAAACTTTCCTGTTTCACGAACAGTTTGTTTGCGAATCGGATCACAAGAAATTATCAATTTTTGGTGCGTTTAATTGCTGCAATCAGTTCTTGTAGAATTGTTTAATGAGAGTTCATTATAAAAAAAAGAAGTTCTTTTAAGAGAAGTTCACACTGTGCAAAGTCGCTCCCTCTCGTAGGCCAGTTGTTGAAAGATACTCTAGTGTCCTCTTTTGAGATACAACGTGATCTCAAGTGTCCTCTTGAGAACTAAAACAGGCCCTAAAGTGCTCTGCTTCGAGTCAAACTTGGGTCAAAGTGCCGTCTTTGGAGCCAAGACAAATTTCAAAGGTGCCCTCCTGGTTGGCAAATTGTACTAATCTGCCCCTTTGACTGGTTAAAGTAAGATAAACTGTCCACTTGGGAGCCAAAACGTCTTAAAGTGCCCTCTCGAGAGCCAAACTAATGCCAAAGTGGGAGCTAAAACACTCTACAGTGCTCTTCTGGTTGGTGAACCACACTGATCTGCCCCTTTAGGTGTTAAAAACATGATGAACTTTCCTTTGGGGAGCCAAATCACATGCTTAGGTGTCCTCTTGGGAGCCAAAATGCTGTATTTGCTCCTTTTTTCTACACCCCTGCCCTTCAAAATATCCATGCATGCCATTGTCAAAGATGTCATGTGACAAAAAAGTCTCCTTCTCTTCCATTGGGTTCATGTACAGAAAAGACCCGTTGATCAAAGTTTCGAGGACTGTCAGGACAGCAGCAGAATCTACATCATCTTTTTAAAACCGGAGCAGCTGCAGCCTGAGCAGAAGGCCCGTCTGAATATTCAGACCCTCTCTGCAGAGCGATTCTCCTCCTCTAATTGCCAATTAAAGCACCTGGCGTTCGGCGAGCTTGTCTCTGCAGCTTTTTGGCTCTCGATCACAGAGCAGAGCTCTCGTTAACATTATCCGCTCATCTGAGCCGCCGTGTTACAGCCGGACACTTATCACAGACTCCTCGTTAAAAGGCAGCCAATTATGTGGGGTCGCTCGTTTGGGGCAGCGGCTCGTCTCATGTGAACATTAATCGACTAAAACACAGAGAGAAAAGTTGCTGGCTTCGCTAAATTGCAGTTTACACCGTCCTGTTTCCTGAAGTTCAGACCGAGGTGACGAGAAAGAAGGAACTTTTTCCTGCTGCTTTAATCAGAGAGGACGTGGAATTATTCATTGGAATACATGCATGCATTTACCCTGGAGGTGCTGAAAAACACACACACACACACACACACACACACACACACACACACAGATGTCAGATGGCTGCCCTTGAAACTCTGACTGAATACATGAGATCATAAAGTCAGCGCTCTAATGTGGGGTTCATTAACTGGGAGTAAAAATGAAGACAGGTCTATATGTCAGGACATTAATGGAGACACAGAGCTATGTTACAGTGCCCCCTGGTGGCTGCTCAGGATACTGACAGAAACACTCGTGAAAAGGAGTAGAAAAGAAGAATTTTCAAAGAACGAATTAGTTAAAAGAAGAGGATTTCTTTTGCACAAATTGTGAGTTTCCACATGTGTTGGCTAACTCAGATAGGACAGAGTTTGTCATTAAAGACACTTTTGCAATCAAAACATTGTTTCATGTGCAATCAATCTTTGTTTATTCAATACAAAATCATCACAAATGCAATCTAGGGACACAAAACAGAAAGAGAGGGACACAGACACAGAGGAATAATGACACAGAGGGTTTCAAACACAGAGAGACAGATATAAAGGGATACAGACAGATACATAGAAAAAAGCTGGTGAGACTGTGAATGCCAAAGCGGCTGGAGTCTGGCAGGAGTACGACGGCAGGAAATGTTGCAAATGAAACATTAAACTGTGGTACTTATTCAAATCAGAGCTCAGCTTGAACAAACGGTTCTTTTCTTGAGCTGAAAAAAAATTCTGTTCACTGCTTGTACAATAAACAAATCAGACTAAGTTTCTAACAAGGGAAAGTCCAAAGAATATGTGGTAACACTTTATATGAAGTTGCATGTGTAAGACTGACATGACACTGCAGTACACATGACAAGACATTTAACAATAAGCTGAAGAAGCCTCCATGTAGGTTTATGAATGTTACAAAGACAACATAACCTGCCACTGTCTTTAAAAATGACAAGTTGTTATAACAAAGACATCCACAAACAATGTCAACTTTGCATTAAAGGGGACATAATTGGCCGAATGACACTTAATGACAGCATTCACAGTTATACATGAAGCCTTCTTCAGCGTAATGACAGACATCATGTCATGTTTATGACAGCATCATGTCAGTCTTGAAAATGCAACATCAAGTAAAGTGTTACCGACTATTCTCTATAATGAAATGACTATTTTAAAAGCAGAGTATAAACTCAACTCACCTTCAATTTAAACTCTTTCCACTCTGTTCAGGTTTCCGATCAGACTGACCTCAAACCACACCTGTCTCCGTCCTTTACTGTTGCCCCTCCTCTCATAATAGAGAAAATACATTATGACATTATGTGTGAGCTATAACTGATGTGACAGCCCCTTTTAGCTCTCTTTCTCTGCTGCAGGTACCTGATATGTGGGTGGAGCTCAGCAGGGCTGTCCAGACTTTTTACCTGCTCAGTTAATAATAATAATAATAATAATAATAATAATAATAATAATAATAATAATAATAATAATAATGCATTTTATTTAAAAGCGCCTTTCAGGATACTCAAGGACGCTGAACAAGATTAAAAACAACCACAGTAAAATCAACAGTTGGATGGGACCTTCGGAGTACAGATGTCTATCTCTCTTTTTTTTCCCTCTCTCATCTGGGTCTGCTGCTACCACTCCATCTTGAATCCATTCTTTGTCCTGAATGCCAAAAACATCACCAGCATCGTGTGATAAATGAAACCCTGAGTCAGAGTAATTTATAAATTGTTCCTGTTGTGCTGTGCAGCTCTGCTTCCTCCCCTGCAGTGTGTGCAAATATTGCTGCAGGATTTAAGATATTTTTTGTGTCTTCCACTAAGCTTCATGGAAACATTAATGCAGAATCTCTTTTAAACACAGTTAATTTAAGTTTTCTTATTTTCCTGTTTCTTGGGAATGATGGTTGTGTTGATTGTTTCAATTATTTTTGACAACATTTAAGGGTGAAACCTGTCTTTTACAGTTTTGGGATTTTATGAATGAAATCTTGATGAAATGTTGATAAAATGTACATCTACCTAAAAGATCATCTAAACATTGCACAAAAAAATGAAATCAGATCAGACTTTCAAAATAAATAAAGAAGCTGTTGCTGTCACCTGCCTCCATTCAGATTCTTCTCCAGCTGTACAATGGCAGCGCCTCAGATGGAAATTTTTTGGCTAAAAACCGTACAATGGTAAAAGGCACAGCCATGCTGTCCATATGGTTTTTGGGGATGACACACAGTAAAGAGAGGGCCTTAACCACCAGATTAAATTAGTGTGAGCGTGTGAAACACATGGAAACTAGCCACAAAAAAACAAAGCATGGAAAAATAATCAGAGGAGAAAATTTGAGTATAAACCAAAATAAGACGTATCGCAGATTTTTAAAAGCAGAACTCTCTTTTATCAAAAATAGGCATTACAGTATTTTTTCAGCACCTTCAGGATGAGCTCTGTTCTTCTTTTCAAATGCAAAAATGCACAAAAACAGACTTTAAACTCAGAAACTTTCCCGACCCTCAAAAACTTCTGTACACGATTTATAGGTTTAAATCTCTTAAGAACTTTGGGGTTCAGTTTTTTAATGGCAGCAGAAGTCTGTCACGTAATCATCCAGTGCAGCTCCAGGTGTGTTCAGTCACAGCAGCATTATTTCTCTTTAGCTAAGTTTCAGCTTCCTGGAAAGATACGGGTCCATCTCATGGAGAGCAGAGATCAGAAATAAGCTCGCTTCATTCCCCTTCGCTCTAACAGCATCGATCACACCTCGTGCTCTATCTTCCTTTTCTTTCATCCTTAATGAGCGCATCTCACTGTCACTTATGAAACCTCGCTGCACGAGCAGATGCAGAAGATTTTTCAGAGCAGAATTAGACACACTCTTCATAAACTGTGTCCTTACTGAGAACAACTTCTTCTGTGCTGGGCCCTCGTCCTCTGTTGGGACTTTGTTCAGTTCTGGTTCACTTCTTAAACCTGGAAAATATCCAAAGAAAAGACACTTTAAAACGTGATCCTGCGAAAGTAAAATTTAAAAAGTTGATGTAGCTGAAAAAGAAAAACACCCTTTCTTTGATAAAGGATATTGTTTTTTTAGGACACCTTATATATTTTTTTTAAATACATAGTATTTTGGAAGCACTTTTGCCTCTTTTAGACAAGGCGGCTGAGGAGTGACAAGATTTATAAAGCTCGAATACTCACATTTTTGTAGCTTTTCAGCTTCTATAGTCTGTCCTGTTATCCTGTTGGAATAATCCCAACCCAGAAATTAGGGATCAGATTTGGATCATTCATTTTGAATTTTGCAAACTTAAAACTTCCAACACAACAATTCATTGAATCAATTCATACAGCTAAAATGTTCACCAAAAGGGCGTCAAACAACATTTGACTCTCGATCTTTGTGCATTTGTCAGACACATTCATGAAAGTAACTTCAGCGATCACTGACCACAAAGACTCCAGTCTGTAGTTTGGGCTCTCCACAAGATCAGACAGAAGCTTCACTCCTGATTCCTGCAGCTTGTTTCCACACAGATACAGCTTTATCAGATGAAATGGGTTGGACTTCAGTGCTGAGGCCAGAGAAGCACAACTACTCTTTGATAAAAAGCACCAACTCAATCTGAAAAATATTTATTCTGTCAGAAACATTTACATTGAAATTCATTTCAAATCCTGTTTTCTGAAGTCCAGTGGAAGTTTATATTGTAAAGATTCCTCGTTATGAATAATATCACTGAAAAAGTAAATTGGAGCCTGACCCCAGAGTCTCCAGTCTGCAGTTTGGACTCTCAAGACAACCACATAGCAGCACCACTCCTGAATCCTGCAGCTCGTTGCAACTCAGTTCTAGCTCTTTCAGATGAAAGGGGTTGGACGTGAGAGCTGAGGCCAGAGAAGCACAGCTAATTTCTGTCAATCTGCAATTACTCAGCCTGAAAATGAAAATAAATTATTATTATTCTCGGGGAAAAAATGCAGTTTCATAAGCTGTTAAATTCAGACTTCCATCAAAACTCATTCAACATGTTGTAACTTAAAGTCCAGTGAGTGCTTGTCCTGTGACACTGGAATTTGAAGCTGATTTCAATATTTATACACCGGCCACAGAAAATTGCACAGAAAAGGAAACAACATCTTTTAAATTATTATTAAAGAAAAAGAGGAGTCTAACCTCAGAGTCTCTAATCTGCAGTGTGAACACTCCAGAAAACCAGAAAGCAGCTTCACTCCTAAATCTTGCAGAGGATTGTTGTTCAGTACCAACTGTTTTAGATAGGAGGGGTTGGACTTCAGAGCCAAAGCCAGAGGAGCAGAGGAGATCTCTGACAAGGCACAACCCATCAGTCTGAAAAAGATTTTTTTAAATGGTTATTGAGCATATTTCACTAACTCCAAGGTTTTAAGCTATTCACTGGTAATTAAAACCATTTAGAATGTTGACGAAGGAAGACGGGTGTAACATATTTGAGCCCATCACTCATGTAAAAGTTTTTTTGTGACCAGTATTGTATTCTTCAATCCCCACCTCAGTGCCTTCAGTCTGCAGAATTGACTCTCCAGAAAACCACACAGGTGCTTTACTCCTGAGCTCTGCAACTTGTTTCCACTCAGATGCAGCAGTTTTAGATTTGAGGGGTTGGACTTCAAAGCTGAGGCCAGAGAAGCCCAGCTTGTCTCTGGCAAATTGCAGTAACCCAGTCTGAAAAAGAAAGTTACAATAATTTATATTCAACGTTAAATTTATCCGTTTCTGAACTGAGGCTAAAGGAAATTGTACCATAAGGAATGTGAAAAAACATGCACTTTTTCAATTTTAAAAGCAAAGAGAATTGAATGTCTAACCCCAAAGTTTCGAGTCTGCAGTTTGGACTCCTCAGAAAACCACACAGCAGCTCCACAGATGAATCCTGCAGGTTGTTGGAGCTCAGCTCCAGCTCTTTTAGGTGTGAGGGGTTGGTATTCAGAGCTGAGACTAAAGTAGCCAAACTGATCTCGGACAAGCCACTGTAACTCAACCTGAAAAATAAGATAAAGTATTTAAGGCTTGATCTGAAGAGACAACTGGAATTAAGGTTAAAGTAAAAGATATTTATAAATGACTTTTATAAGGGAGTGTCACTACAGTCAAACATATGTTAAGAGCAATTTCCATGTGAGATAAATGAATGTGCTTTCATACAGTATCATTGTTACTATTGTATCAAACTTACTAGTTATATTTGTACAACTATGTGGCTGAATAATATTTTTGTGTATGACTGGATGTAATACCCAGCTGTTCCAAACACACTGCTTAATTTGAGCCACACTCACCAGACCAGGTCATAAAAATGTCTCATTTCAAGTTTTTTTAAGACAAAAATGAGGTGAAAATCGCTTGTAACAAGTCAAAAAAATCTTCCAATGGGATAAGACGAATTCACCCGGGAGGTTTCTTGAAATTAGAAAGATGTCTTAAAACAAGAATCTTTTATCTTCTCCCATTGGCTGATTTTTTTTTACTTGTTACAAGCAATTGATGCCTCATTTTTGTCTTTAAAAAGCTTGAAATGAGACATTTTTATGACCTTGTCTAGTAAATGTGGCTCAAATCAAGAATAGTAAGACACATTTTACTAAAAATAAGACATAATGACTCGCTTAGATTTCAGTTTTTGCAGTGTAAGAGAAGAAAAAAATCTAGAAACTTGTCTGTAGGGTTCCCAAATATCCAATGTTTTGTCAAGGAAGAGCTGATTGAGATTTTCAAGGTCCACCATGTGAAACTGCACGAGTGAAACAATAAGAATTTGAGGAAAATAGGAGTCTGACCTCAGAGTCTCCAGTCTGCTCTTTGGACTTTTGAGAAAACCACACAGCTGCTGCACTCCTGAATCCTGCAACTTTTTGCAGCTCAGGTCCAAATGGGAAGGGCTGGACTTCAGAACTGAGGCCAGAGAATCACATCTAACAAGAGAGAAGATTTACGCAGAAAAATGCATAAAACTTGCCATGTTTTAAAAAAATGCAACCTGGTTGTACACCTTATTTTAATGAAATGAGCATGACAGTTGTTTTACTCTGTGATTGAGGGTCCAGATTCATCTGTGAAGTTTAGAGGAGGACTCAGGGATTGTTCACGCTTCGCAACTACACAGCTGATACCTGAAGAATGTGATCTCTCTCTGCTGAAGTGAAAACAGAAACACAAACATGTTTCAAGTCATTTCACATAAATCTTCAATCTATTCACTGATGGAAAAAGCTTTACGCTATAATAGTTTGTTTTTCTTTGTTAGTTTTCTTACTTTTTGTCAGTGAGTTCAGGTTCATTTCCATAGTGAAGAGAATCCATCGTGTTGTCACATTTCTTCCTACGATCACACACTAATGTCGGTTTGCAGTCAGATCATAGACAAAACATTAACACTCACACAGTACAACACACACAAGTCGAGAAAAACAGGTTGGTCACACCCAACACGAAGAGGAGACACTCACACACACACACACACACACACACACACACACACACACACACACACACACACACACACACACATTGTAGGACATCCCCACTCTAAGCTCTGCCTTCTACCTGCCTAGAAAAGTACAGCCACACCCACATTCCCCATTTCCAGGTGGGTGGGACGAGGAGGCTATAACGCCAGCCTCCTCACCTACAGTCTCACTTTCAACTCAGACAGTGGACTGAAAATCCTCTGAGACCAAATATTTGACTGTTAAATGATCAGTGAGTTACCTTTTATGACATTACCCCATCATAATGTCTCATTTGTCATCATTTCAGTTAGTTATCAGTGTTTGTTATGATTCAGTTGGTCTTTACTGCCTTCATTGAAACACTTTATTGATGTTAAAAAGGAGATACTTTACCTAGTCTGATAAACCTTTATTCTTTATCATTTGCCAGAAAAAAGAGATCAAACTAGATCCTTGACAGTGCTGCTCTGTCCTAACCGACACCCCACTGAGTTGTTCTCCAACACCTTACACAACTCCTAAATATTTTTCACACATACTCAGAATAATAAAAGCAGCCAGAGCTCCTGTGCCCTCATACTAATCCTACTTTCGTAATATTCTGCTCCCTCTCTGCAGAGTTTGTGGAGAGAGGACAACCAAACTTTCTGAAAAGTTCTTGCTCTGTATGTAGTGCTTTCCAAAAGTCCAGCAACTTTGGAGGCGGAGCCTGCGCCACTGAAAGTTTCTGATTGGTTCCTCAAGATTTTTAATGCCACCTTCTTAAATTCTGTCCAGTTTCTAAATTTCTATTCTAGTGTAAGAATGTGAGCACATACACACACAAAAAAACAGAAAAATAATATTTATGCTTGCCAACGTTCAGTGTCACTTTCTTGCTGTAAAACTTTGTATTTATTGTTTAGAATTACATCATTAATGGAGTTATCATGCTAATTAAAACACATAGTAGCAAACATATTAATTGTTACATATCTTAAAACTTAAAAACAGAGATTCCATTCAAACTTAAACTTAGACATTGCTGTAGCGTCCGTTATTTCTTGCAGTAAATGAAAATTGTGATGACTTACTGTTGTTCTACTAAAAATCAAGGATTTGGTCTGGTGTACATCAAAAAGCCCCTCAAGGACATAATGTGATTGGGGAAACAAGGGGATTAAAATCAAACTCTACTGACTTGAATTGATTTTTTATTCACTCCAGAGCTTCTCCCCAATCATCCCTAACCCCTTCACCAGAGAAGTCGTACTCTGAACACGTCCAACGTGGTGTGGTATATCCTGGTCTCAGGGTCTCCAATCTATAGTTTGGATTCTCTGCAAGATCAGTCAGCAGTTTGGTTCCTGAATCCTGCATGTAATTTTCCCTTAGGTCCAGCTCTCTCAGGTGGGAGGGGTTCGACTTCAGAGCCGAGGCCAGAGAAGCACAACTAATCCTGGACAAACCGCAATTATTTAGTCTGAGAATGAGAATAGATTATGTAATGTTAAATATAAGAAGTAAGTATTGTTTGTCAAATCAGCTTTCTCAGCTCTCTATTTGCAGGAAGTGGGAGATAGCTGTCAAAAAACTTGCAGCACAAACTAAATCTCACGATACAGTAATCTCAGAAATATGAAAAAGTGCCCATACCCGAGAAATTCCAGTCTACATTGTGGATTCTCTAGTGCAGCAGAGAGATGGTTCACTCCTGAGTCCTCAAGATGATTTCTACCCAGTTCCAGAAGTCTCATATGGGAGGGGTTGGACTTCAGAGCTGAGGCCAGAGAAGCACAGCTAATTTTGGACAAACTGTTGTCCCAAAGCCTAAAAGAAAATCAATCTAGGATCAGTATTCAACATCAAATTTTGATTGTGGAGCTAAATTTGACTGTTCAACAAGAATTGGAAGATGTAAGAAAAAAAAAGAGCTAAACTTACATCAGAGTTTCAAGTCTACAATGTGGACTCTGCAGAAATTCACACAGTGACATCACACCTGAATCCTGCACATTGTTATCATTCAGGTACAGTGCTCTCAGGTGGGAGGGGTTGGACTTCAGAGCTGAAGCCAGTGAAGCACAGCTCATTTTGGACAAATTGCAATACGTCAGCCTGAACAGAGAATGATTGGTGTTACTTTTTGGTGCAATATTTACCAAAGCTTCTAAGGAGATCAAATAAATATCTCTATGAATCTTTTCAAGCTGGAACCATTTAAAAAGTTCATGTCAAAGGTAAGGTTATTTCTGCCTTGAGTGAGGTGGTTGTAGTGTTTTAAAATATTCATCTTGACACATACACACACAAAAAACAAAAGAACAAAAAAAAAAAACACATATGGATTCTGACCCCAGAGTCTCCAGTCTGCACTGTGGACTCTCCAGAAAACCACACAGGAACTGAACTCCTGTATCTTCCAGATTGTAGTTTGCACTCAGCTCCAGCTCTCTCAAATAGGAGGGGTTGGACTTTAGAGCTGAGGCCAGAGAAGCGCAGCTTATCTTCGTCATACTGCAGTCAATTAATCTGAGAATAAATAATAAATGATGTCTCTTTACAAGTGAAACTTAGATTTCGTTTTTGGTAGTCACCATTTAATTTGTAACTGATTGGGCACACTTGGTCTAAAACATTAATGAACTTCATGATATTTGATATTTAAGGAACTTGAAGTGTCAGTCACAGGGTCCTCAGTAGAATAAAACAGACATGACAGCTCACCTCAGAGTCTCCAGTCTGCAGTTTGGACTTTCCAGCCCAGTTGAAAGCAACGTAACTCCTGAATCCTCTAAGTCGCAGTTACAGTTCAGGTTCAGCTCCCTCAGATGGGAGGGGTTTGACTTGAGAGCTGAGGCCAGAGAAGCACATTGAGCGACTGTGAGTCCACATCCTGACAGTCTGAAAAAAAAAAAAGGAAACGGCAACAGCCCCTATGGCTGGTTAAAACACTGATGAACTGACCTCCTGGGGGAAAATCACTTGATTAAGTGTCCTCTTGAGGCCAAAACAAATCCCTAAGTGTCCTTTTGGGTACCAAATGCACAAAGGGTGCCTCTTATTTTTGCCCTGCAAAATATCTGTGCATGCCATGTTTTATAATATGTATGTTATTTAAACAATATGATTAAACATATAACTTTATTCCAATAAAATACCTCATTTACAGTGTTTCACCCCTAAGTGCGTCACCCCTAATTGTTACGGCTTTAAATTCTCGTCACATCTGGACTTACTCAGCCTTCCTGCAGTTCCTCACAGCCGGGATCAGTCTCAGTCGTCCCTCCTCTGTTGTGTTGTATTTCTTCAGGTCCAGCTCATCCAGAACCTCCTCTGATGACTGAAGCACGTCAGCCAGAGCAGAGCAGTGGGCCTCAGAGAGTTTAATCTCTGATCTGTTCTCTGACCTCAGGTATTCCTGGATCTCCTGATGAACTGAGGCTTCATCCATCGCTGAATAAATTCAAACCAAGGAAGCTTAAATATGGATGATGCACAAAAGTTCAGTCTGTGATTTCAATGCAAAAAGTGACTAATGAAAGAATACAGAAGTATTTCTTGCGTTCATTTAATTAAATTGCTCTGTTGTTTAGAGCAGTGGTTCTCAACCTTTTTGGGCTGTGACCCCATTTTGACAACACAAGTTTCTGGAGACCCCAGAGACATTTTGTCCAAAAATTATTTTTTTCCTGTCTTGTTTTAAGCTGTGTTGAAATTACAGAGTAGCCAGAATTAGTGCATAAAGTGACAATTTTATCTTTCCTGATCAGGATATAGACTTTATTTGAAGTTAACTTTCAAATTCAAAAAACTTTATTTATCCCCATTAGACAATTAAAGGCACATATATATGGAGGACCAAAACTGCCAAAATTAAAAATAAATAAATTAAAAAAAAGTGGAAGTAAAAACCAATGTAAAAAATATAATTCAAAAATTAAGTGCAAAAAAATAAATATAAATGGAAATAAAAAAGGCAATAAATATATATAAACAGAAATAAAAACAAAAATAAATAGTTATTGTTAAATTTCAATCAATAAAACAAAGCGCTCTGGTCTAACATTACAAAAAAGTAACACTTTAGTGTTAGCAGGCAGGCATACCTAGTCAATGTCTGCACTTACATGTCGATCGACCAATAGGCTTATAGCTCAACCCATGACGCATTTAGGACCGTCCCCCTCATTTGAATAGTTTTTCCTTGCTGACAAAGTCGGCAGCAGGAAAAAATAAATGTGAGACCAGAGCGCTTTGTTTTATTGATTGAAATTTAACAATAACTATTTATTTTTGTTTTTATTTCTGTTTATATATATTTATTGCCTTTTTTATTTCCATTTATATTCATTTTTTTGCACTTAATTTTTGAATTACATTTTTTACATTGGTTTTTATTTCCACTTTTATTTATTTATTTATTTTTAATTTTGGCAGTTTTGGTCCTCCATACATAGAGCAGTAAAAAATGTAAACAACTGTAGACAAAGATAAGAAACAAACAGCATAAAGTTCAGTATTGGGCTGTAAATTTAGTTTACTGTTTAAAATGCTCAAACACTTTATCCAGGAAAATTGGAAAAAAAAAAAAAAATCACTTAAAATACGGAAACACTTCCTCATAAAATGCTAAAAATACTAAAATACTTCGTAATTAAATGCTATTTAAATACTAAAACATATTCAACGTTGAGAAACACTGGTGTGGAGGATTTATTTTTATTGTTTTACAGCTCTGCTATAAACAGACAATAAAAGTAAACTTTGAGCTCAAACGGATCATGTGTTGTTTAAAAGTGGAAAAAATGACCCATGAGCCTCTGCGAGTATTAGTGTTATTACTTCCTATTATTTTAAAAACTATACAAACATTAATGGAGCTTATTCTTTACTTTTCAGACACGTATTAAACTGTAAATAAAACTTTCCAGCACTGGAGGTGGAATGAACGCGCTGACGTCACTGTTTCATTTAAGAACAACGTCAGTGTTTATAAGTAGCGTTTATGAATTTGCGTGTTCTAACAAACCTGCGGTTGTTTCCGATGTTTCTGTTTCCATCTTGATCCCAGCTCCTGATTTAAGAGCTTCACTCTTCACAACAGCTGATCTATCAGTTTTACTCACAGACAGTTGAAGCTTTTACTCCGTGCACAGATGTTTCTGTTATTTCCTGTTTTGTATGGAAGGCCAAAAGGGTCATAATTCATAAATGCGGTCTATAAAATATGAGGCAAAAAAAAAGGTAGTGTTTTGTTTGTTTGTTTTTTGGCTCCAAAATACGATCTTTACAGTGAAAATATTTCTACAGCGTGGTTCAAAAAGTGAAAATTATTTTATTTTATTTTTTATTTTTTTTAAAGCCAGTTAAACTTGAACATTCCCAATATGACCCCCATCAAATTTTGACTTTAGAACTCAGGCTGAAGAATTAAGTACAGACTGTATTCTTAATACTGTTTATTTTGCTTTGTAGTATATTATGCTAGTTTTCTGTTTCAGAAAGCAGAAGTGCAGCTGATGTATAATTACTTCTATATATTCAATGTATGGTTTCATAAATGTTTATAAGTGGTTCATACAAGTGATGTGCGATACTGCAAAATTTGGTATTGATCTGATATCTAGTAAATATAGGGCCAGTGTCACTGATACCGAAATCAATGCTGATACCTGTTACCTGTAACATGGAACAGTAGTGAATTAGAATTAATCAAGAATTTAAAAAAACCATTGAAACTAATGTGTCTGCTCATCAATGAAAGTAAATAACTTATTTTTCAACCTGAAAATGATCTTAGGCTTTTTTTTTTCTGTAGTTCTTTAAATGGCCACAAGAGGTCACACTCAGCCCATGGTCCCAAGCAGAATGAGTTCTGTATGTGAGTAACTCTCATGTTTTACTTTAGTTTCCCTCAGATAATTTGGGATTAAAAACATAACGTATACACTGCAGCTTTGTGATTTTTAAAGACAGAAAATCACTATTTTGAAACACCTTTACTGTGGTAGTTGATCTTATTTGGCTGCAATAAACACTGAGGCCTCCAGGGGGAGTGAGCAGCACTTTAAACTGTCAGTCGGTAGGTCTGAATAGTTTTGTCTGCTCATGAGAGGGAAACAAAAGTTGAACGAAGTCAGATTCAGTGTAACAGGATGAAATGTCAGTCATATTCATGAGGTCTGAGTGGTTCAGAAAAGTTTTTAATCTACTCCATGAAAAAAGAAAAACACTCAGAGAGGTGGGAATCATTTCTGTACCAGCTGACTGAGCAGCTGGGCATACTTGACCTACACACACACACACACACTCACACACACACACACACACACACACACACACACACACACACAGAGTCACTGGGGTAATACATTCCTCAGGTCCACACCCTAAACTCACAATAACCTTCAACCGGCCCTTAAATCAGGAGCAGACTGAATAAAAAAACTCTGCCTCTGAATAAAAAAAGCTGTCTCCTGCCGCTGAGCGATTATGAGTCTGCTGAACACCTCGTGGTCGACGCCATGCGACGAAGAACAGATCCAGGGACAGCAGACATGAGACAAGCGTTTCTTTTCTCTGCCGCAGCTTTGGACCTAATCCTCAACACAAACAGAACTGCTGGGAAATCAACTCCCACACAGAGCGGAGATTAACGCACTGACGGCCGGCGGGATTCTCTCAGCGGTCAGGTGGCCTCTGGTCCTACATGAAAAATCTGCTTTCAGATTTTATATAAAGCTTTCAGCTGACGGTGAACAAATTTGAAACAGTGCTGAACAAAATGAAGAAAATTTTGGCTCAGCTTCTTGAAAACTGCAGTTCCCCGGTT
This sequence comes from Thalassoma bifasciatum, assembly GCA_008086565.1. NCBI lineage: Eukaryota > Metazoa > Chordata > Actinopteri > Labriformes > Labridae > Thalassoma > Thalassoma bifasciatum. The sequence goes on from RPOG01003221.1 coordinate 68,832, forward strand.
GTCCACTTGGGGCTGGCTCCAGAAGCACAAGAAACCACATACACACTCATTCAAATATGCTAATCTTAATGGCAAAGAAAATGCATTTACAGCCTTGTTAAAAAAAAGCGATTTTTGTTGTATTTTTCTCAGCACATACTGTACAGGGGGGAGTTTTTAATAACCTATGAGTTTAGAAGATATTCTGGTTTTGAGTTTTGCATAATTGGAGGCGAATCTGACTTAATAGACAGGTGAACCACATCAGCTGTGCTTAAAAGTGATCCAGCAAATCTCATAATCCCAAATTTGTCATGTATAAGCACAGGACACATGCAACACTGTAAAGTCTCAGAG
>RPOG01003222.1:0-69152 GCA_008086565.1 Thalassoma bifasciatum
TCCTGTATCTTCAGTCCTGGCAGCTTCACTGTGTGTTGAGTAACAAACTGTCCTGGGACTTCTGCCATCCACCTGAAGATCCGTGTTAGCTTCTGTCTCTCACTGACCTCCTTCAGCTCTTACTCTGCCTCTTCTTTCTTCACGTCTCTGTGTGTGAGAGTGTGTGCTTGAGTGAGTGTGAGTGTTTTTCTCCTTGGCAGAGAACAGAAGAGCAAGGTTGGTTTGTAAAAAGTTATTTTGAGTTGCTGTTCTCTCAGTCAACCTCCAAACAGATCACAGAGATCACAGGAGGAAAGAAAGAAGCGTCTTTGTGTTCCAGGAAGCTGAATCGATCTGCCGACCTCTCCTGTGTTTCATTCTGTTCTCCAAACTCTGAAAGAAGACGAGCCACCTTCAGAAAGAAAACATAATCTGCTCTTAAAGATGAGGGTGCTGATGACAGATTCATGCTTGAATAAAGTCGTATTTATATGAAGTGGTAAACCTTTGTGTGGTGTTCAACTTTGAAAATCTCCCATGTTGCAGGAAGAAAGCAGCAGAAAGTAGGGCGTAATCAGCGTCCCCGCTGCTCGCCGCTCCTCCACTTTGCTGTTGTGTGTTATGACGCTGGATGTGACCTACTTCTGTTTGACCAGCATCTGAGCTCCCTGCTGCAGGTTATACTGCAGTGCGCTCACTCGCTCCCTGGAAAACTGAACATTTGCAGCCCGGCTCTGTTTTCCGTGCTTGGATGGGCTGCGGGAGGAGAAAGGGCCTGTGGGGATTCGTGCTCAGTGCAGCAGAGCCGCAGGAACAGCAGCGTGTGAGTGAGAATCCAGCACTCAGCACTGACCCAGGCTCTGTGTCCTCTCTTTCTTTTATATAAGGGTGAAACCACAACTCTGGCTTTGCCTCATTCATACAAACTCTGCTGGTCACAGGAGGAAACTGTGAGGAGCTGCAGCTCTCTGTGTATCTGAGTCAAACATTAGAGATATCTACTCCTATGGGTAGAATACTCAGTCTATCACTTTATCTCATTCAGAGTTTCAAAAGAACCATGCTGTCTTTGAATTACGGCTGCAACAAACAATTATTTTCATTGTTGAAAAAAATTATTATGTGTCTTTCCCTTGTTTGGACTCTTTCTTTCTTTTTTTTTTTTTTTTTTTTACCTCAGTGGCCACAGAGTGCACGCCTGTTAAAGTCAACCTGTGCAGTGAGCTTAAATGATGTTCACTGGATAAATGTCTTTGCCTTTCACTGGCATGAGTTGCATTATGTCTCTGTTTAGTTCTCACATGACTTTTGAGTTTGAGTGTTTTGACTTACTGGGGCTGCCATACATTACACAGTGAGACAGTGCAGAGAAGCAGCAAAAATCAGCCTGTGAATACTTGCAATTTAAAACATTTCTTAAGAGCATTTTGTGAAAGTTATAATAAATCAATAGAAAGTAAAACAGTCATGATGCTGATTGTGTTAGCACATCAATGGAATTTTCCTTTGAAAGCTAGCTTGTCAAGAATAACCTTCATTTGGTAAGTTAGACTGTCAATATCGTTTTCACTAATTATACTTATCTATTTTGTATGTCCAGTTTTACAGTGCCTTTTTGTTGGGTCTTAATAAATGACCAAATCAAGAGGTAAAAAGATTAAGATTAAGATTAAGATTTATGCCACATTGTCAACAGGCAGAGAGGAAATGTGTTGGATTTCTTTCCATGGATCATTTACTTTTGGATCAAGCTGCCCCATGTAAGAAATAAAACAAACTATTGGGGTGATGATAACCAATGAGAATCAGGTATTTACCAGAGACAGGTAGTGAGTTATAAAACTACCAGGACGAGTGAATAGTATTTAAAGTCAGTGTATTAGCTGTAATACACCAGACGTGTCTGTGGTCCAGCTCCACGCATCACAGTGCAGCTCAGAAAGGTTTCTATACAAGTCAATATGTCATGTCACACTGGTACTGCTCTGTAGCTACTCTGGTCCACCTGTGTGGGTCCAACTAGCGTGAAAGAAAAGAAGAACCTACACCTTTGCTGGCTGACCTTCATGATTAATGACTACACCCATAAACAAATATCCTACATGACGGATGAATCTGTAACTTAACATAAATACTCATTTGTTTACTTTTAAATACATAAACAAAAATATAAATTCTATCCTTATCAATTCATCATATGAACTAAAGGTTTTGATTAGTTTACTTAAATATCTTCTAATAAAATTGAAATGGCTCCCACATAGAGTCTATTATGTCATTCTGATTTTCAGGACTGGTTTTGTGACAAAGTTTTTGATTCACATCTGTTTGGTGTCAGAGTCCTATCTCTAAAACTGACCTTCTGGCACATTCCTCTACCAGGCTCCTCCCACTGACCTGTACCTGTGCAGGTACTTCAACTGAACCTGTGAGAATCAGCTCTCTCTTTCTAACTCTCTCCCTTTTTCTTTGTTTGTGTTCCCTGCTGTTGTTGTTCCTCGTTGAACAAGAGTGTGTTTGGTGTCCTTCCCCCCATGTTTGTGTTGATGTGTGTGTGTGTGTGTGTGTGTGTGTGTGTGTGTGTGTGTGTGTGTGTGTGCTGAGAGTGAAGCAGCACAGTCTTCAGGGAACAATAGTGGAACATTATTGGGAATCCCTTGTTTCCCCCCTCAGAACTGGCTGTCCTAGATGTAACATGATCACTGTGACAACCACCGCTGTCACTGTGACGACCACGCTTCAGGTAAACAAGAGGGAGGAGTAGGAGGAGAACAAAGAACGACAGAAAAAGGGGAGGACAAGCAGAAGAGAGGAGAATGGAGTTACACGTAAAGAGAAGACGTGAACGGGAAGGTGAGACAGAAAAGTGACGTGACGATGGAAGATGGAGGGGAGGAGGAGGAGGAGAAGTGAGGAGGACGGGTCTGACCTGGAGCCAGAGAGATGTAGAGTCAGGTAAACAGGAAGTAGACAAAGGCTTTATTTGTTATGCGCTCGTCCTGCATCAGGGTCACGATGTTCCAGAGCTTTCTGTGACAGACTGGTTTGACGCTCCAGTGAACATGCTCACCTTGAACACGGCACGGTCACTGGGTCTGTGTGGACACACACCAGCAGAGACAAGAATCAGTGTGATGTTAGTGTGATGTTAGTGACAGCCATCATCAAACCTGTTAAGAGTTGGTGTTTCTGAAAGTCAGAGCCTCCATCTTTAACCTTCAAGGATCAAAAAGTCACTTCTTCTAGACATGAACTACAACGGGCTCCATTACAGAAAATAGGTATTACTGTCAGACATCCTACTTCTGAAGCTAAAACCACATTTTATAATCAGGCCAAAATACTAAAGAATGAATGAATGATGCCTCAAGTTTAAACATACAAATATCACATTAAAAACTCCTGAATACTTTTATACTGTACTTTTATACTTTTATACAGGACAGATTCAGTGCTGAACTACACAGGGTATTGCAGAGATTTGTATCCTCTGTATCAGTTAGATCTCCTGTCAAAGAGAGAGAGGGAGAAAGACAGAGAGAGCTCCCTGAAGCACAGACCAGACTGACACAACCATCTGGAAACATGGGCCCTGGTTAACTGGGTCACACTCACACTCTCACACACAAACACACACACATCACTGAAACACATCTCCTCACATTTCCCCCTCTCTGATCTTCCTCTGTGGTCCGTTTTCCTGAAACTCCTGACGCTCTGGTAAAATCCTAAAGCTCAGTGTCCTTCTGTGCCCTCCTCCATCAGATCTGCTGCACACACAAAACCCAAAGTTCAGGGTCTCATGAAGTTAGAAGATTGTGGGAAAGTTGAATATTCTGCTGAAAAGCTTCACAGAGCTTCTGATTTCATTTTCCAGCAAGATGAGGCTCCTGCCCACAACGCCAAAAGCACCAAAAGCTGCTTTAATTATGATTCCATGACTTTGCTGAGCTTGTAGGATATTTGAATACTGAACTTATGGTTTTCATTATCTCGGCTCAGGGGAATAAATGCTGGAATATTTCTCTCCTTGCTGAGGTGTTGTACCCTCACCTTCTGAAGCCTGGTAGTGGGATCAGACTGGGAGGTGAAGGTGGTGATAGATATGTGACATGAAGAAGACATGATGAGCCAATGACGGTCAGCGCGGAACAGTGTTTGTGTGTGGAGTTCCCCCTGTGTGTGTCCAGCTGTAAGGAACCCAGCAGTAACACACAGGATAAATGGAGTTCCTTTATTCCAAAACAGCTTTGGGTTTCTATTCGCTGTAGAAAAGATAATAAATATTTATAACAGCTAGGCCTATAAAAAAGTCAACTCAATAAAACTCAAACTGAACTTTAAGTGGTAACACAACAAAAGACCCCAAATGGACAGAGTGTTAAACCTAATAGAAAACTAAACTAATTAAACCTTAATTCCCCCCATGACATCAGTGCACCAGCATAATGCTGTGTGCCAAATCCTGTTCTTCTGCACTCATTCTTACTACTTTGAGTGTTTATGTGTGTTCACTCTGACAGGGAAAATTCAGCACACTCTGATTTCTCAGCTTGCACAAAAAGAACATTCAAAAAGTTGAGCATAGAATGCCGGACACTTCTCACACTCAATGGTCACCACACTAGCTACACAGAAGAAGGGGCAGGTTGAAGTCCACCTAAAATAAATTTTCGAAAAACAGACTCCAGAGTGAAATATTTCTGACACACTGTTTCACCGTTGCCATGTGAATGGTAAGCTGGAGTTTTCAGTGGAAACACTGACATCTCACTCCGCTTTGTGTGTTTGCATTACATTTTCATGCCCAAACCAGACAACATCAACAACAGTAAAAATGGCAGACTACCGTGTCATGTTTGTGCTGTTAGATCTGCTGACTGCCTTTCAATGAAACATGCATCTGTTGCTCCATTTCAACGATCAGCAAAGAAGAATTTAATATTTACATCAAATGATCTTTTCACCTCTTCTTCTGCCTCCAAACTGTTGTTGTGTACACAGCTCCTACATCACCAACTACAGGTCCAGCATGCAACAGCATTTACAGTCCCTCAGTGTTTCTGTGTAAACGCAGTTTTTTTTTCACTGTTTTTCTTGCGGGTGGAACGTTGTGTAAGGTTGTCAAGTAAGCACAGCCTTAGTGTGGTTGACTGCAACTGAAGAAACAAATTTAGTTAAATAACTCATAAGGTTTGAGTAAAGGTAAAATTACCCTTGTGTAGCAGTGGCCATCACACCCACTCTTGTCTTACTGCAGCACAGTAAAGAAAACACTCTGGGCTCTTATGTGACGCCATCAGGGACCTGTGTTCAAGTACAAAGGCCTGATGACGAGTATGTAGAAAGCTAAAGGGTCAATTGGAGCTCACTGGGTCAGGACACTGGTTTTCTTTGTGAAATGTGGTGACTGGGTGTGACTTTAATATCACGTTATTGCACTTTAATCCAGTCAGAGACATGCTCAGAGACGTCAGACTGAGAGAGCTGCTCTAATGTGGACAGCACTATGATGAACACAATGGCATTACAACAGTTTGTTTTATTTTTCCACAGTGTATGAGGACTCTGTCTTAGAGAACGTAGTGCCTCTTGTAAATGTTTGAGGTCATGTTAAGCAGGGTTTGAATCCAAAGGGGATCATAGTGACCAATGACAGAAGACACCCTGAACCTGAACTTCTCTCTGCTCCTTACTGCTGGACCTGTTTGCCCAGGTGATCAAAGGCTGTTAACAAGTCTAGTGGTATTTTGTGACTTTTTGCAGACACAACAGATGCAGCAGCATGAAGCTAGAAGAGGAGGCAGGCTACAGGTGTTCTAGGCTTCCAACCTCACATTGAAGGGTGCACGTTTAAAACAAAGGAAACCATTCTTTGTCTGGGGGACTGTCATAAGGACTACTTAAATTGGAGTGAACTGGAGCATGCTGAGGCCTGAGTCCTTTATGAACCTGTTGGCTGATGGATGGTCTTCCTCCTTGGAAAAACCTTCCATCAGAAAAAGATTGTGTGCCTGAGAAATGAGTTCATTTTGTCCTTGCGCCACCCGCTGACTTCACTCTGTTGATGTTGAAAATGAGCTTGGACCACAGTTATCACGGCACCTCAAAAGCTCCCCATTTCGTTCTCAGCACGTTTATTTCTTGGAGAGCCAAAAGCTCCCAGAATCCTCGTCTTTCCCAGGCTTCACTTGGAGGTTGAGCTCCACTCTGCAGTGACTGTGGCTGAGCCCGGAGCCTGGAGGAAGGGCAGTGTTTTCCTCACACAGTGGTACTTTTCTCTCCTCTGAGAGCAGCTCCCATACATTCCTGGTATCTTGGGGGGAGCCTCGCTGGGCCTGAAGTGGTTGTTACATACCTGTGGTAAACACGCAGCCTTTAATCATCGTCATCGAGGGGACACATCAGCTTTCACAACAGCCTTAGATGGGAGGCTGAATGCCCTGCAATTCTCACAGCTTGTAATCGTAACACTGCTTGTGTAAACTGTTCTCCATGAAGTGATATTTACTCAGCTGAAATAAAAGGCAAGTGGATCTGCTTTCTTTTCTCTTCGCTCTGATATAACCTTTAAGTGTGCCACTCAGCCTCCTGTTTATCTTTAAAGAAACAGCCCGGACAGAGAAGTGGGTCAGGGAGGAATCCAGCTCCCGATAGAGGCGAGGAGGGGCAGGTAGGAAGGAGACAGCATGAAGATTAATGAGTCTGCAGAATGACGAGTGTCACATCAGGGCTGTGCGTCATAACAAAAGTCCTGTTCCCTCCACAAACCTCAGTGCTTCCATGTGTTGTCTCTCTAAAACCCTGAGAACAGACTTCATCTGAGCCTCACCACCTCTCAGCTCTGTTCAGTTTAGATTTAAATACTGCTTTTCCTGGCCCATCACACACGATGTCCCGTTAGCCTCTCTCTTCTCAGGACTCAGAGGTCTGAAGACTTAGAGGTTCTGATCTCAGAGTTATAGCTGCATCTCTCTCTGTTTATGAATTAAAGCAGATCCCACAGTGATGGAGGAGGCATAAGAGGTCAACTGTAGAGACCAGCCCTCAGGGGACAGTTTTATTGCACAGCCTGACTAAAAAAGCCCCAATTTTATTGTTAAGAATCCTACATTTTTACAATAGTTTTTCTTTAAAAAATAAAATAATAATAATAATTTAAAACTATACTATAAGCGACATTATCTGTAAATTGACAGCCTAGTAGTAGTAGTTGTTGTTTTTTAAGTATTGTAGCAGGGTTAGACAAACTGTTTATCACTCATTGTTACTGAAAAAGTAGGTATAAAATATTAAATCTTTCAAATCAGAATCAGAATCAGAATTAGAATCGCCTTTATTGCCATGTATCTTCAAGAAGCATTCAAGGAATTTGACTTCGGTTTCAACTGTGCTCTCTTTGTTCAAAAACAAGTAAGAGTAGACATAAAATGTCACATATGTTAGAAAAAACATATATTAAGTAGCTACAATTAGAAATATAGACACTTTGTACAAGAGGAAGAAAGAAAATCATATATATATATATATATTCAAATTAAATAGTGCAATGAAAAATGTGCAACAGAGAATGTGCAAGACAGCGGGATGACGAATTGATTTTTTTTTTTTTTTACTTTTAATTACGGTCAAATTAATGTAAATGAGGAACTAAACCAAACTAAACCATACTAAATATGAACTAAATATGTGGCCTCTAAATAAAGGTTTCTGTCCATACAAATGATCTATTTTTTAATTTATTTTTTTCTAATGTTTTAAATTATCCATTTTCTAGTGCCTCACTGCACCCATCCCCTCTTCACTCACAATAATTGTTCTGTTTTTACGATTAGCTGTTTTTATATCTGTTTTGGATTTTTATAACCACAGAACTTTCGACCTGAAGATACCGCTTCCTTCTTGGAAAGACTTTCTTCTCATGTGTCACTGGTAACTTTGTCCTCCATCACTTTGTCTTCTAATTTCCAGCCCACTTTAGCCCCTCCCAGCTGTTTAGCAAAGCTATAACTTTAAAGGTGTACCCAGAATGCCTTTGTGATTTGTATCCCAACAGGAATTTGATTGACCTTCATTTCACCTTTATTCAAATTCCTGTTGGTCCCATTGAGTTACAGATGAGAGTAAGTGTGAGTGAAAAGGGAAGGCAGTGGACATGAGACCCTGCTGTACATGAACATGTTACATGTGCATCTTAAGACGTAGTCAAAATTTCTTCTGTATCTTTTTATTTTGATTAGGATATTTGATGTTAATCTTAATAGATTTTGCATATTGAAAAAAAAGGTGAACAGCAGCTAAAAAACCCTTCTACAAAAAACAAGCCACTTTTCATTCCTGTAAGCTCTTCCTCAGCTTGGCTCATGGTGGTCCCTGTTGTCAGCAAGTAAACTGTTTCATTCTGAGCTGTAGAATCTGACCTCAGATAACCTGTGTAATTAAAGAGAGAACATTTGCTCCTCAGTTGTTCCGTGTTAAATGGTCTCTTGACCTTTGCTGGTTTGTTTAATGTGGGTGTGAGCTGAGCTACACTGGTATCATCCATGACTGAGCGTAGAAATACAACCAGAGGAAACTCCAGTGGCTGATAATCAGGTCACAGCATCTCAATACCCAACTCTCAGTGTGCTGTAGTTGACTTCTGACCAACACGGAGCAAGAACAACTTTTCACGTCGTCACCCTGAGGTTCAGATGCTGATGTCAGGAAAGAGTCAGCCTATAGTTTCTGAGTCAAAGTTCCATATGTGAGCCATGGAGTGTTCATTTTTGCAGGCTGGATTCTATCTAAAAGAAAAACTATAAACTGAGTTTTCTCTAGAGTGCAAACTAATTCAAAAGCATTGTGTTACTACAACTCCCAAGAGCACATGCAAGCTGATTTTATCCTGCTGGTCCAATGGATGAGAGCGAGCGGACCAATGAGAGTGACCGATGACACCGTTAGGCTCATTAACAGCTCCCAGCTCTTGAGGGGGAGTCTAACAGAGCCCCATCTCTGCTCTTCTTCCTACTCTGTTTGGATCTGAACCAGCTCAGCTTTAACCTTGCAGAGCAGATGGCGCTGCCTGATTCAAAAAATAAATGTTAGCTGGTGTATTTGCATAACGAGTTTTAATATACCTGTTCTTTATCCCCTTATTTCCTGGATCACCATTCTGACTAAGAGGAAATATCTGAGGCTGCTGTTTGAGAATGAGCTGCCAACCCTGTTTGTCAAGAATAAACCAAAATCCATAGATGAAAAATTATGATTATGTAGTTATCAGACCTAACCTACCTTTGATTAATTTTGTTAAGGCACTTACAAACTTACTTAAATACTCTGAAGGTAAAGTGATACTTCTCAGCTCCAATGAGTGACCCAGCCTTTCCTATATTTTTATGTATGTGACCCTCAGTGGAAAAGTGTAGGTCTGCTCTATTCTAATCCGTGTGAAAGTGTTGAACAGGCAGTCTGATGTCTTTTTGAAGCCATTTGACACTTTAAATTCATTCTGTCATTTTATATGACACAATACAGGGCTGGCACAACAGTTATTGCTTGGTTCGCAGCAAGAAGGTCACAGGTTTGAATCCCGCTTTGGTTTGGATCTGTGTGGAGTTTGCATGTCCTCCCGTGCATGTGTAAGTTTTCTCCTGGCACTTTCTCGTCTTCCCACAGTCTAATACCTTTTGATACCTTTTGGGAGCTACAGTCGTCTAAGTCGACCTGAGTGACAGGTAGACCTGCTGAGCTCCGGACCGTGGGAACAACCAGCCAGTCTCTCTCTCCTCCTGTTTATTGTGAGGACACAGGGGGCTGGAGCCTGTCCCAGAATGCTTTGCTGCAAAAGGAAACACTTCATTCATCGCTGAGCTTGCTCTCCTCTCTGCCGTCCTCACATGGACGTCTGTTGACGCCTGTGGACGTCTCTGGGAAAGAAACCTGAGCTCAGAGAGAGAAGGTGAAGACATCTTACTGAGTCCACAGAGTTAACCACAGGGTCAGAGGCCTTCTTACCACAAAAACATCTCCATAACTCTGTGAGAAAAACTGGGTTAGTCCAGTCCAGTCATTTCATGTTTGTTCTGAGAGTTTTATCTCGTGATGAAATGTGAGAGCTTTAACTGGAGTGAACCCTCAGACCTCTACAAGTGGAAACAAGATGAGCTATCTCAGAGTTTCATCTGACCGTTAAAAAAAAGAAGAAGAAAAAAAAACAAGATAAACACGGTGTCATATTTTTACGAAGGCAAATCCAGCAGGTCCTGATCCATGGGAGCAAAATCAGGAAACAAGCAGCCATTAGACACACACTCAGGTGAGGCTGCTCACCTGTCAGAGGGTGAGCACAGAGGTTTACTGGATGTGTGAACATGAAAACAGGACCTGGAAGCATGTAGCTGCTTTGTTTACAGCAACATGACACAGCAACTTGCCGCCTTAAAACAAAGAAGAGCGAATGTTTCTCTGAGACGGTTATTTCCCAAAAACAGTGTCCTGTTTCATCAGCTGCAGAAACACAAAGCAGCCACAGGGCAACAACGAACAAGAGGTCAAAGATATCTTTGATCAGAGTACACTTTTTAAAAACTGTACCAGCTCCTTCCCTCACTCTCTCTCCCTTCCTTCCTGTCTCTTCCTCTCTGTCTCTCTGTCTTTACACACCATCCTCACTCCCACTCCTAAATCCCTCGTCTCTTCTCACTTTCCTCTCACGTTTTGTTTTTCCCATCTCTCCCTCCCTGACCACGTTTCTGTCTCACATGCGTACATTACTCGTAATGGACAAATAGCTCAGTCTGGGGAATATTAGGCTGCTGCAGTCACCTCACTTCACCTGCTGGGAGGGACGTGTTGATGTTGTTCCTGCAGCCTGGCAACAGCAGCACAGATTGAGCTTTTGTGGCTGCGCTCGCTCTAATCTCAGGGATCTGTTTGGGTGCTGCTGTGTCCATCTCATGTCTCCACACAACTCTGTGTGCACGTGTTTTTTTTCCACCTCTCCTGAAACACACAGTCCCTATTTTTACAGCATATCCCATGGACCAGAACAATGAGTTCCTTTAAGGTGCTCGGTGACGACAGCAGGTCCCAGCCAGGCGGCCAGGTACTCCTCTCTGGCAGCTGCACAGGCTTTAATGAACGCTGAGCCGGACCTGTGGAAAGTCCCTGAGGTGGCTCAGAATCAGAGAGAAGGAGCCCTGGAGTCAGGAATCCTGCAGCCCTTTGGCTCTGCAACAGAGTCAGCATTTATACCTGGAGCACAACACATATCACTGACACATGCAGGACTGATCTCACTTTCTCCTGCAGGTTTCAACAACTTAAAAGGACATTTGCATCAACTTTAAAAAGGTTTCCACCCTGTTGCAATTCAGGGATGAAATGTGACTGGATGAAACCAGAAACCAGGGAGGGGGGTTCGTGCCCTGATCCTCAGATCACTCCAGAACCTGCAGTTTCCCAAAAGATAAAGAGGAAACATGTAAACATGTTGAGATGTTGCACATCACACTGACACTAAAACAGACGTATGCACACACATACAGACTCATAATTTAAAACGACTGCTTGTCCTCATTCAAAGGGTCAGAGTAATGGATGGACACACTCACACACACTCTCTCTCTCACACACACACTCACACATAAAAAGAAGTAGTGAGAAGTGTAGTATCACTGAGGATGGTGTGATCTCTCTCTCTTCACTAGTTCTGGTGCTGGCACGTCCGCCTGTTCTGCCTGTGTGGGTGCCACCCACCCTCCCATCTGTGCCCATCGGGGCCCTCAGGCCTGGCGTCCATCTGGCATCTTCCTCTGAGTCTGTCGAGTTGTCACCTCTGCCGGCCACCATCCACAGACTCCACGTGCCAACACTCTTTCAGGAGTACGGAGGAACAGAGAGGAGAAGTTCTGAATGCAGCCACCGCGGCTCCAGCTCAAGGCTCTGTCTGTCTGTTTCACCGGAGCACAGGGTCAAACAAGGTCATTTCATCTGTCATCCACCTGTTACACTGATGATAGAGGAGATAAACCTTCACTTTCTTCACTTTTACAACCCAGCACCACCAAAGCTCCAACTGCAGATCAGAGAGGATGCGTATTGTCACAATGACTGTCTCTTTGTAAGGTGGAATGATGATACATTTTGGAAGTACATGGGTGAGAAGTGCTGAATGAAAATTGAGCTCGCACTTAAACAAAAAGCTGAGCTTGGAACAAGGATCTGGATCTTGTAACATGTTAAAACTTTAACATCGTTGGGTGCTGAGGGACAGGAACAGTGGAAGTTGAAGGAATGGTTGGAGCTGTCAGGAGATGCAACCGCAGACTGAAGAGGTTCTTAAAGGGGCTGCCAGGACTTCCAGAGTGATCTTGAAAATGTCTCATATCTAATTAAATATGCCTGATCATAAACCAAAACTTAGAATGTGATTATCAGCGCTAAAATAGGTTATTTTGAGATGCTATTTCTCAGCTGCCCGGACTAAGTCGGACTGGACCAGATTGATTTATGGCACGCTGAAGTCTCTATGACAACACAACGCTGGCTGACAGAGTTTAGTGGTGAGAAGAGAGATCCGTGGTTTTCTCTGCTGAAAAAGATTTCTGTGATTTATTTGGTCACAATAATGGACACAGGAGCAGAGGAAAGCTGAACATGAGAGTGATGAAGCATAGCTAGACCTAAAACAGGAGCTAAAGGCAAAAACAGGGGCTAAGCTGTTTGTCCTAATTTTTATTTCAACCCACATGCAGCAGTTATTCTGCAGTGATCTGTTCAAACCTGAGAGTCTATCAATAAAATGAAGAGCCAGGTTATTTGTTTGCTCTGCTTGGTGAGGTTGGAGTTGGTAGATGAGCACTGGTAGGACACAACAAGGATTCACTGACGTTACACGAACACACCTCGGAGCACCAGGCAGTGAGTAGCACTAAATGTAACCAGCTACTAATAACTGTTAAAATTTTACATTTTTCTGTCACGTTTCAGACAGTAGCTCTATGTTACTGTTGATAAATACATTACCTCAACACTTTGTATCTGGTAGAAAGTCGTCTTGAAGTAGGGTTAAAAAAAGTTCTGTTCTGAATTCACTTTTCAAAACAAGTAAACATAAAACAAGTTTGCATGAGTCCTCCAGCTGAAGGAGTCACTGCAATCCAAAACATACGGATTCTCAACAGTCCCTTTAAAATTACAGAAAAAGAGCAAGAGTTGGGTGGAAAGAGGCCCAGAGATCAAACTTCTGAAAAGAAACTAGATATAAAAGAAAGATCCTGGGAGACAGTCTGTGTAGCCTCTCATGACTTCTGAAGGTGAAATACTGAGTCAGCACTGGAGGCACAGAATATAAAGGAAGGGACAGGTAAACAGCAACCTGCAGAAAACAGCTTCTGTTTGCATCTCTCTCCCCAAAGACTCAAGGGAAGGGAACTATATTCTGATGAAGAAACCCTTTTTTTCCACACATGTTCAGGAAAAATCGCAAAATTGATCAGAGGAACTCATTTGTCCACAGGGGGCGCCAAATCCACACAAATTGAGAGTTCCCCACCGGAGCTTTAACTCTTCAAATTACAAACATTATGTTTGTTAGCTAAGCTAAACGAGAGCTCTGACTTTTTCCTCGTGCTTAAAAAACAAGTGTAGGTTCTGTCTCCATAGCAACCAAAGATAGCTGACGTTTCCGGCAGCTTGAGCACAAAAACCAAAGGCTGAAGACTTTATACACATCTACCACTGAGAGAGCTACATTGAAGTAAAGAGCCAGCCCTTACCCACTGTAAACCTGCAGCTCCAACTTTTTAACTTGGTCTGACAGTTTACTCACACAAGCCACTCTGAATAAAAATGATATCATACCAGACTGGTATCTCTTCTTTCCACAGTGGACCAAACTCATTCCTCTACATTCTAGAACACAGACCACATTCTTTTCTTTGAACTGAATTATCCCCCAAAGATTCATATTTCTCTTCATCTGAGACACTGGATCATGGGTAGGATCTCCACAGAGTGATGGATGAGGTAAACCCTCCTCTGGGATCAGACTGAGGACGTTGAGCATGCGCCCCGCTCCCCTTAATGAGGATTTCACGGTGAGAGTGGATGAGGCCTCACTATCGTCTTAACTCTGAACAGGAGGGACCCTGATGAAGACAAGTGGTCCGTCATTTGCATGTGAAAAAGCCTGCAGACGCTTAGACAACGGAGGATTAGCAGGCGCGTAAACAGAAACACAGATGTCAAAGAATGGAGTCTGACACCCGTGATCATTTAGAGCTCGGGGGTTCATTAAAAAAGGAGGAGCAGGAGGCTCAGAGGAGTCTTGTTAAAGATGGTCCTTCTTATCCCCTAACTGACTGAGGAGTGATCCCCATGCAGGGTTTATGAGCAAAAAAAAAGCTCCTCTGGATTTATTCTCTAACTCTTTTATGAAAGTTTCAGATGAGGAGAGTGATATCACACAGGCTGAGTTCATGTGAAGCCTGAGTCTGCAGATGGTTAGCTGAGATTACCATGGATACGAAGGTGAAGCCCCCCTCTGGGCACCTCTAACTCTGCCTGACTCAGACTCAATGTGTTGTCTTTTTGATCTGTAAAAACACTGAAGCGTAAATTCTCAATTATCTTTGGATACCATTGGCATATATTTTCCATCGATAATTTCCCTCTGTTAACACCAGGGGAAGAACCCAGCAGAAGAAAATAACATGTCTCATATAATCCATCATACTCCTGATTTGTGTTTGCTCATTTTACCATGACTTTGTGTGTTTTTATATTCCACTATGAGTGACAAAAATGGATTATGCTGGTTGCTGTGTAGCTCTGTTTGGTAAATGCCAACTTCCTTTAGAGTGTGACAGCTCAGCTGAGGTCACACAGTGGGTCCTGTCAGTGTGATAAGTAAGGTGATCTGGGCTTCACAGTGATACTGAGACACAGAACTTGACTCATCAGGACTGAACTTTGAAAATGGACATTATAATATTGGTTATTATTGAAAACACAAGTGTAATGAAGTTGCAGCAGAGACCCTGAGCTGAGGTTTTCCATCAAGCAAGAATGGGAAAGAATTCCAGCTCCAAAGCTTCAACAAATAGTGTCTTCAATTTTCAAATGCTGATAGAGCGTTGTTCAGAGGAAAGGTGATGTAACAGTGGGAAACATGACTCCGTCCCAGCTTTTTAGCAATGTGTTGCATCCATTGAATTCAAACCGAAGATTTGCAGAGAGAACAATAAATAAGCGATGTTACCATCAAGACGGGTCTTGGTCGCCAGCATTTAGAAAGGGAACCCCGACTGTAAGGACTAACAGGCATGAATCTGCTTAAATGTTTGTCTCCAACTAGAATTTGTTGTTAATAGACATAACCAATTGGTTTTTCTTTTTAAAAAAATACAGTTTAAAACACAGTTTCTATCCTTCGGGCGCAGCCATTGTTTTACTGCCGCAATGCATTCTGGGTTGATGATGTAGATTGGTTGCTTGGTGCAGAGCATCTGGATTTTGCCGTTTACTCACTACTAGTCGCTGTAAGTCACTAGGTTTGAGGAGGGAAAAAAACATAATAATGCCACATGTGGCTGCTTTTGGGTGCACTTTTCAGTCAAAAGGAAACAAAGAGACTGATGTTAGTCTGCACAGCTTCCCAAAAGACAAGAAAAGAAGGAAGTTGTGGGAAATGGCTTGTAGGCGTAAACAATTTCCAATGGAGCCGCGGCTATGTTCTGGCCACTTCTCCCAGAAGCATTTGCTGCATTTAGCCGGCCCATGCTGATGAAAGAGCTGACAGGTGTGGGTCATTATAAACGGAGACTAAAGCCAAATGCTGTGCCGACTATTTTCCAACACAAACCCACAAAACTTCCTCTGGGAACCACTGAAGTCGGCTCCAGGACTTATATGATCCTGTATGAGATCGAGCCCGGTGCAACCATATGACGTCACTACCCAGACGTTATTGGGGCATAAACAACAATGGCGGCCTACAGGTGAAAATATTTTTTCAAATTTTATACAAACTAAGATATTTTGAGAGATTTTATTATCATTCTTATGTAGCTGATCATTTAGGAAAATGACCTTCTGGTAGCCAGGGTTCCTTTGAAGGTCTTGGTCTCCTCTCAGACTCGAGAGCATTTGGTCTTGGTTCCTGTCTCAGTCTCGGACTGGCTTGACTCAGGATTTTCTGTGAAGACAGGTCGAGACCAGCACTGATTCATTCATGTGATAATAATCAGGAAATTAATTTTTACTGTGACTATTCCTGATGAATTTATGCTTTGGTTTAAAACATGTACCATTCACACACTGATTGTTCTGCATTCTTGGAAATCTTTTCCATGTTCTTATGTGTCAAACATCTGCAGAAACTCTGACATCAGTCAATTTTATTTAATTCAGAAAAACCTATGAACACTTTCCTGGGGACTCACTCACCTGAGAAAAAAAACATCTGACTTTCAGATGTTTGAAATAATTCTGGATTTATCAGTGGCTGTTATATAAATATAAGGTTTTTTCTGCAAGGATCTAGTTGAACAAATTTCAGATTTTAGAATTTTGCATATTGCTAATTGAGAGATTAGCAGACACCTTTTTTTGTCTGTAAAATATATTCAAACGAAAACTAGCTTTAGGAGAGAATGCTCTATGACTTTTTGGCACCATGGTTTAGAAAATTGTTTTTTTTATGTTCTTGGTCTTGGTCTTCACTCAGTTCTTGACTCACAAAAGTCTTGGTCTTCATCTTGCTGCATTCTGGTCTTGGGAAAGTCTTGATCTCGGACAGTGTGGCCTTGATCACAACACTACAATGAAATTTATTAGTTTGAACAGTAATATATTTGTCTCTGTAATGTTTCCAAGTGAATACAGGTTAAACAGGATTTGATACTGGTTTTGTTTATGTTTTACAAAACGTCCTAACTTCAGTAGAATTTGAGTTAATCTCTCAATCCATAAAGAAAAACACACATCACTTACAACACAATGTCCTCAGCTCGTCCAGCTGCTGCTGCAAACAGACGTACACCCATAAATCAAGTTTTGTCTACTCCGAGGCATTTCTGTTCCATAGAGATCATTTTAGATGGAGTGTGATCTGTTTGTGAAATGATTCTGGATTATGTTTGACATGATTTACTGCTGAATTTGTAAACAGCAACAAAGGATCGCACACAGTCACAGGGCCTAGATTACAGAAGGAGCCAGAAGTTCCCCTGAGTGAAGATGATCAATTAACAGAGGTACAGGTGGAGTCATGACACTATCTCACCAGAGGGGGCAGTACCTGCTTAGAAAAAGTATGCACCCTTCTCCATTTGAGCTTCCTGGAAACCCCTCACACACACACACACACACACACACACACACACACACACACACACACACACACATATATGTAAGCTTCTTACTCATGACTGTCCTGTGTCAGTTAACAGTTATGCATGTGTTGGTTTAATAGTGTAATTTCAGAAGACGCTGCTCAGTGTGATGGTGTACTACATCTTGACTCCTTCTCTCTCTCCTCCTGTATCATCTCTCTCTCCTCTCCCGCTCTATCTCCTCCTCCTCCTCACATCTGTCTCTCATTAGCTCTGTGGCTGCTGCAGGTTGTCATCTAGCTAATGTCTGCTTTGATGTTCTTCCTCCTCAGCCACGCTGTCAGCCATGAGGCTCGTAACAATGATGCTGTTGTTACGACAGGAAGTGTACACACATCATCTGCTACAATCTGTCTTTTATTTCGAGTTTCTTCTCTGAAACTTCACGTGTGAGCTGTCAGACAGGTGAGGAGTGTGTGTGCTTGTTGGTCATTAGTGTGTTTTAACATCTTGTTCATCCAAACCTCAAAGAACACATGCTTACCTGAAAATGTGTGTGTGTTTATTATGGTACATCACATGACACAGTGATACTCAGAATGAAGGACACCACACGTGTTTCTGTACATAAAAATGGGAGTTTAATTGAAACTTTTGTATCAAAAAATAGCAGTATCCATCCTTCACAGCCACAAGTCACACAGCTAAATGAAAAGTCTCCACCATGAGGTTATGTGACAGCTCTGAAAGCTGCTCCACCCGTTGTTTAGCTTTCCATAGAGCTGAAATTAATCTGGACAGTACAGGAACCAGATGGATGTCTCAGATACTTAGCCATTCAACATCACCAACAGACGATTTTTAGTTAAATAACATTCAATGCTCTTTTCAAATTGAAGTAAACTTGTTTTATTCTGCTAAACATCGACAACTGCTTCAGTGCATCCTCCACATCTCAAAAAAAACATGTCTCAATGTAAAAATAAGTTATAGGAATGCAAACCAAAGACTAAGTAGGATATGCAAATTTTCATGGGGGGTTTAGGCATAGACAATAAATAAATAAATAGCCACAGAGTGTGGAATGTCTACATGTGGACAAATAAATTAAATGGGGAGAAAAAAAGACACGCAAAGAGAGAAAAAAAATACACGCTGTACAATATTTCTGAAAAAAAAATCATATTGAATCCATGAGTATTGCATTGATTGTGCATTTCACACCCCGGACCCTGAGGAGCCGGGGGCAGGGGCCACGGAGGCTCAAGCAGTGAGATGGCGGGAGGCTAAAAGAAAAGTCAAGAGGGCAACACACCCTGTGACAGGCATGAGAGACGAGAGGAGGAGAGGGGGAGGTGTGTGAGTGTGTGTGTGAGTTTGTAGACATTCAGAAATGACAGGATCCAGTTTCCAAACACCTGTTCAGGCTATAGAGTGAGTGAGCAGCGTTAAAGAGAGCGACGCAGAGTTGAGTCGAGTGTTTTTCAAGTATTCCATTGTCAGGAAAAGCCCCCACCTCACCCTCTCCGTCTGATGCTGTCCTGCCCTCCCTGGAGGCTGGAGCTGCTCGGCCGGCGCTGACGACGAGGGAGGGGGACGAAGGAGAACAGCCCACGCCCCCTCCTCATCCGCGACGGCTCGATCAGCTTCAGCGGCAGGCCGCGGGCCAGTCCAAAACACAGAGCTGTTGATGAAAGCCCCCAGAAAAGCAGCTTCCAAAAAAAGGCACTACAAAATCAAAATGGAAACATTTAAATAAAAAATTTCTCCGAGCTCTATGAGAGCAGCCACGTCTGATAGGAGGGCCTCGCCAGGTGCATATACCAGCCTCGTAACAAAATGTGAAATAAAGTTAGAAAAGGGGAATAAATAGTGCTGGTAAGACCGCCCAAACAGAAAATGTTCCCCATCAGGAAACGAGTAAATAATGATGAAAAAGAGGGGAGGGGGGGTCAGAGAAGCAAAAACAAAGAGTAATAAATTAGAAATTCCTACAAAAGAGGAAAATTAAAGTACATTTTCAAGCCGGAGCAGCTGAGTGAAGCACCCAGTGTCTGACAGACTGGGGGAGCTACAGGCTGCTGGCCTCGAGTCCATCACCCTACAAAGTCTTCACAAAGTCTTTACAGTCAGTCCCAGCCATCAGAGGCTCTCTTTGCTCGAGCTTGTGCTTGAAGAAGAGTCTGTGTCGATGGTTCTGAGGCGGATCTCCCCTGTGACTGGCTCCTCCGGGGACTTGGGGGACTCTGTCGTTGTTCTCATCCAGGGATGATCGCAAATCTGCTCCAGGGTGGGCCGGTCTGAGGGCCTCAGGGCCAGGCACCATTTGATGAGCTGCTGGCACTCTGCAGGTGGAGACAGAGCAGGTTAGAGGAGTTAAAGCTTACAAAGACAGGCCTGAATGCACTAGGCTCAGTTCATAAAGCCCATTATTATCACTCTGATGTAAACCAGAGTCAGCTTTCAGAGGCAGGCTTGATGCTGTGCCACTGTCTAAAGCTAGAGGGCATCAGAGTCAGCATCTGTGCTACTGTGTTGTTATGGTTCACTCACCAGCTGAAATCCTCCTCCTGAAGTACAGCCGACCCCTGAGGATCTCTTCATCTTGCTCAAAGGGGATATCTCCACACACCATGTCGTACAGCAACACGCCTAGCGACCACACTGTCGCAGAGCGCCCGTGGTATCTATGGAAGCGGATCCACTCTGGGGGGCTGTACACCCTCGTACCTGGAGACACAAACAATCAAAGAGCAGAGGTGAGTCATGAGAGCACAGGGAGTAATGTGAAGCAGGACAGATTTCATACATGAGGGGTTATGGGTGTTGTGTTACATTCTGGATCAGGGCTTCAGTGCTCAGGCATGAAAACAGAAGAGAAACTGAATAAAAGACTAAAAACCCTGAGTGTGAAACGGCTGAGTCATGCTACAAATGCTTTCCATCTTCTCCAAGCCACAAAACACAAACTGGGTGACCTGCCTCCGTCTCCTCCCTCTCCCTCCCGCCCTTCCTTTCCTTTCCTCCCCCTCCCTCCTGGAAGGAGGCTCTTGGATACCAAACAAAAAGGCAATGTGAGCCCATCACGTGAACCGCCGACTCGGGTTTCACAACAAACAGATGTTACGTGGCACTGACCTAATACCCACAAACTGTGAGTCAAGCTTCAGAACAAAATAACAACCGGAAACATAAAACTGCTCAACATCACGGGACAGATGGGATCGAAGCATAAACACAGAGTCAGATCCAATAACACTGAGCCAGATCCGTCAAATTCAGCACAAATGCTCCATAAATACTGAACATCCTCCGATCTTTACTGCGCAGATACAGACGCAGATGCTAAAGCAGAGAGACCCCGGTCAGGAAAACCCAGGACCAAAAACAGAGCACTGCGTCACCGCGCCGTGAACGCCTCCATGTCTGAATATAGCTCAGCGGAGCATCAAGGGCAAACACACGCAGCCCACACGGATCTGAATCCATCACAACAAGATCCCAGCATGCTGCTGTCCTATCACACACACTCAGTTCACAGACACAGGACGAGGCCGGGCGGCGGCTTACCGTCGAAGTCTGTGTAGACCGTGTCCTTGAGAACCGCCCCTGAGCCAAAGTCAATAAGCTTGAGCTCCCCGGTGCGCAGGTCCACCAGCAGGTTTTCATCCTTGATGTCTCTGTGCACCACCCCGCAGCTGTAGCAGTGTCTGACCGCCTCCAGAACCTGGCGGAAAAAGCCCCGAGCCGTGTCCTCATCCAGAGCCCCCTTCTCCGTGATGAAGTCAAAGAGGTCCTTGACCAGCTCCGGCCTCTCCATGACGATCAGCCAGCCGTCCGCGCGCTCGTAATAGTCCAGCAATTTGATAACCCCGCGAAAAGAGGAGCTGACCTTCTTCAGCAGCAGAATCTCCAAAGGCACCATAGAGCCGTTCTGAAATCACAACAAGGGCAGAATCTGTCAGAAACACCCAGAAAATGCACAAATTTCGACGTCCCGACTCCCCCACCCGGCAGTGGGAGGAGGGGGACCAAAACAAACCCCACACATCGAGTCAGACTTACAATTGTGCCCCACTCCGTCACCCTCTCCTTCGCGACATGCTTCACAGCGACCTGAAGAAACACAAAAAAGAGGAGAAGCAGTCAGAAAATGCTTTGAATATTAGGAAAGAGGCATAGAATGATCCCGAAAGGCGACACAAGGACGCTTTGACGGCGGCACATGGAAGATCAAAACACAGCCCGCTCCCTGCTCCCGTTATTACCGGTGCGCCATCAGAGATCCTGCTGCCGGCGTACACGGTCCCAAACCCTCCGCTGCCCAGCACTGAGCCCACCTGGTACACCTTCTCAAAGGGCTCCTTCTCCGCTTTAACTGTGAGGAAAAGAAGAGAAATAGTGAGTTAGAGCTGTATTCTCACAGCGGGAAGAGAGGCTGCCAGCCGGGGCCGGTGAGCTCCAGCAGGCGCCGCTTTCTCTTCATTAAGCCAACAGAGTAAATAAACGAACCTAAACCACTTATCATCTGTTAAGGCTGTATCAAATCCAATAGAAAAGCAGCGTTAGGAGCAGAACCTACCCGGCTGAAGCTGTATTTTCACGGGTAGATGGTCCATACTTGAAGGGTTGCAAATATGCGAAAAAGAACCAAACTTTGACAGCAACATATTCAAGCTGAAAACCGGTGGAGAAGATTCCTCTTCACTCCAGGAGAGTTAGGAGAACAAACGTAGAGAGAAAAGAAGAGTTGGGCGCTGAATGAATGCTGCAGACTGTCTTCTAGGCGTCACAGAGTAATATCCAGTCCAGCAGTGCGCCAGCTCCGCCGCACCGCGCCCGTCACAGCCGTGTCACGACCGCGAAGCCGTGCACCGATTCCCGAAAACCGTCATGAAAGCGGACTCCCGTGGGTCGAGTGAAACTCCTCAGATGAAAATATTCCTCTGCAGGGGAAAAAACTATGCCGCTCCGATGCGCACGAAGAGCGTGTGAGAGTAGAGTGCGTTTAAAGTCCTCTGCAGTGTGTTGTTATCCTGGAGAGTGGCCGCTGTCTGAGCTTTGGCGCGGTCTCCACAAGCCAATATTTTGACGCGCAGCAGGATGTGAGTATCCCTCCGCCGCCACTACAAGTCGACACGTCTGCCCAGTTCCTGCGTGAATCGGTCCTTTGGCACCAAATATGCATATATTACCACAAGCTGATCATACATGGTCATTTTCTCTCACTTTGATCCCATAATGTCCCGGAAATTATTGTTTTCCTTGCGCACTACTTTCTCATAGTACGAGACGCCCCAGGATCCCTTGTCTGGAAGCTTTGCGCGGTAGTTCTTTGGTTCACTATAGACTCGGAGGCGTCCACCAATTACATGTCGTCTATAAATACCGAGCTGCGTATCTGGACCAATCCAGAAAAAGTTATTATAATGAAGCTGGCATTTGAGCGCACGTGGCGGCAATCCTGAGCCGTGTTTCTCCTCCCTGCTCCTCTGCAGCGCAGACACAGAGCACTTTATGGACGGGGAGGAGTTCAGCTGATGGAGTAAAAGAACCAAACACACAGCAGGCCTCTCAAGAACTCTGTTAATATGAGTCCACAGTGACTCAGACAGACAGAGTGATGGGAGGTCTATCTCTTTCACACACACACACACACACACACACACACACACACACACACACAACAAAACCAAATCTGTATGTACTTTGAATATATGCAGGGATGTCTTTATCGATCCAGAGAGAAAGAGATAAACAAATCCAAACCCTGAGAGGGGATTTCTTTTTCTGAATCCTTATTACCGCTTTACTTCACTTTCAATCAAACTGAGAAGTTGTGGCAGTCATTAATTTTTAAGAATAAGAAACATCAATGTGGGTGAAGTCATAAAAACCCTTTATATGATAGAGTGGAGACATATATACAGCCACAAGACTGTTACTGTGTATGAACACCTTTCAATACCCATCAGGGAGTGTTCACATGAGGCCTAAGGTGAGGTGTTTTAAACTGTATTTCCTAAAGTGTCCACTAGAGACTGTGTTCAGAAACAGCAGAAACCCCATACACACCCATTCAAAGAGCCAATCTTTACAATAAAAATAAACATGTTTACATCCTGGTTCAAAACAGGATTTCAGTCTGAACAGATCGTTTTGCTATCAATACATACTGAACAGGGGGGTGGGGTGGGCTGGGGGGTATTATAACCAGCTTATGGGGTTGCTAAACCCACAAGCTGTGCCCATGTAAGAGCACAGCTTATGTTACAATTACCCTAGAAAGTAACTTACAGTGCAGAAAATTTAAAAAATAAAGTTCTTTATAGTTGTTATTATTGTTATTATTATTGTTGTTGTTGTTGTTGTTAAAATTATTATTATTGTTGCTGTTATTATTATTATAATAGGTTGTAGTAGTAGTCCTGCATTTGTTTTCATTTGTTTATTATTTGAGCATCAACAAGGTATAATTTCCTCTAGTGTGGTTAATGCCAGGCACCAGCCAACAGCAGTTTAGAATGGAAACTATGATAAGTCTGATTTCACTAGGGGGCCTGTATCATCTTTTCTCACCTTCTGGATATTTCCCCAGAGACAACTCATACACATTTAAAAAGGAAAAAAAAAACTTGTCACATCCATGGTGCTCTGATGCCTGTCTATAAATTTTACAACAACAGCACATCACAGTAAGTTTTTAACTGTGCATTAAAAGTAGCATTAAAGCACTGAAGGATAATGAACCATGAAGCAGTAAGTAGCACACACAAACATGGCTCTGCAGAGAGATTTTGAAGCCAGCTGTCCCATTTTAAAAGGTAAACTTTCCAGCTGTATTATTACACATCTGATGTGCGACCTTGGCTCTGTGTGAACTTTCCACTTTCTATCTCCTGCTACCTCTGATAACCTGTGTGTATGTGTGAGAGGGTGAGCCTGTGTGTGACCACAAACCAAACAGAATCATCAGAGAATTTCAGGGAATGTTATCTAGCTATAGGCCCGCCGCCTGCGAAGTTATGTAAATGTACACATGCCATGGGTGCATGTTTGAACAGGGTGACAGCCTGTGGTCTAACCTCTGTTTATCATACCAGCTTCTACGCAGCTTTAAGTTCCAGCTGTAGTGACATGAACACTGAGGAACAGCTACACTTTCTTTTTTTTCTTTTTTTTAAATCTTTATTTAGGATCATTTAATGACTGTACATTCTGCATTTTACATTTACAGTCTGATCCATATTTATCTTTTATACAATTTTACGCATAAAAAAAGCAACATATATTGGTAAGAACA
Source organism: Thalassoma bifasciatum (assembly GCA_008086565.1). Classification (NCBI taxonomy): domain Eukaryota; kingdom Metazoa; phylum Chordata; class Actinopteri; order Labriformes; family Labridae; genus Thalassoma; species Thalassoma bifasciatum. The sequence continues at coordinate 24,607 of RPOG01003222.1, forward strand.
TGGGATGTGGATATACAACAGTATAATAATAAGAGAAAAGGGAAAGAAAAAAAAGCAAAAATAAATAGAATAAAATAAATAAAAGGACCCCCCCCCTCCTAAACAAACGTTCGGCATTTCAGGGCAGAATATTTATTCCACCTCTTCCAGATTTCCTCAAATTTCCTGTTCTGGAGCCTCAAAGAGAAGGTTATTCTTTCCATCACAAATATTTCATATATGATATCATACCATCCTTTATAGTAGGTGTATATGGTTTAAGTCATTTCTTTGTGGTTGCTTTTTCTAGCTGCTGCACTCAGTATTCCAAACAGTTTCTTATTGCTAATGTTCATGGTTATTGAAGTTCAAAGTCCAAAGAAAAGTTCATCCCAATTGAAAGTAAATTTTGCCTCAATTATAGTTTCTAACTCAGTGTGAACCTTATGCCAGAAACAGGATACCTTTGGGCAGTCCCAAAATACATGATAGTGATTGGCTTCATGAGAGCCACATTGCCTCCAGCAGCTGGAAGTACCTGAATAATGAGATGATTGAACAGGAGTTTTAAAGTATCTGCAAAGATACTTCAAATAAATTCACAATATTTAACCCACATCTCCTCTTGAATGCATTTGTTACTTTACTTTCGTTTACTGTATTGGTATCTTGGAGACCTTTGTATAGTCTTGATATTATTTTAAGCCCCGAGTCATTCCTATATGCACTAATAAAGATTTTCAATAGGCTATTTTCAATAGCAAGAACAGCAACACTTTCATATAACAAGAAACAGTGTCAACACACTGCAGATACACGCTGCATCAAAACACTGCACTGAAACAACGAGGACACAGCAGGGACATACAGATTCTAACACTGCACAGAAAACTGCATGGACACACTGCATCAACACAAGTACTGAAACACTGCATTAACACACTGCACTGATCACTTCAGGGACACACTTCACAGAAACTTCAGAGAAACAGCAGGGACATTAACACTAACACTGCGCAGAAACACTGCATGGACACACTGCGTATACACACAGTACACAAACACTGCATGGATACTCTGCACCAATGCACTGCACTGAACTCTACAGGGACACATTGCATCAACACACTGCACAGAAACAGCAGGGACATCCAGCACCAACACTGCATGGACAGGATAACTGAAAACACTGCAGGGACACACTGTACAGAAACACTGCATGGAAATACTGCAGGGATACAGGCATACAGACCGGAAAGGAACTAAAGTTGAATGCTACCTTAAAGACAGCTGGTTACATGCACACACTCACACAATCAGATACACAGTTATACTGTATTTGCATGTGAGTCATATATTACCATGAAATGCAGATTGTGTCAGGGGTGTCAGAGTGACCTTAGTGGTTGGTTTGCTTTTATCTTATAAAAGATTTGCATAAGTGACAAAGAGTTAAATGGCTCGGGAGATTAGGCTTCAAAGAAAATGTGATCCAGTGTTTGTGGGCCCACTCCCTGCAGGAAGAGCCTCCTCCTCCTCCTCCTACACGCTGGTTCCACGCTCGTCATGGGTTCGTTTTTATAAGTAGTTGAAGAACAGTTTCTTAATGTCTTTGTGAGGAATAACTTCATGCCTGTTTTCACCTGAATCCTGCACCTTTAAATGTGAAGTTGGTCCTCCTATAGTCCCACAGGTCAGCAGGAGCATTAGAAATACTAAACATGTCACTGTGAAACACATCAGTAAGCACTGAGCTCCTGCTCTGACCTGCTCTCTCCTTATTTGCACTCCTTCATGTATGAAGTCATGCCTGCAGCTGTGCTCAGTCCTCTGTAACACAGACACAGATATGAACATGGTATGTGCTCTCTTTTCTGGATCCTCCGCAGAGGCAACAGGTGAACCTAAAATCTGTGATAACCCGCAGGACGGTATGTTCTTCATGCACAGGGAGGTGAAGGCGATGCCAGTGGAATGATATTGAGTGTCAGGCCTGTGATGGATAAGTGTGGTGTTCACAGTGTTCACAGTGTTCACTGCCTTTCACCTCATGCTGGGACTGGCTCCAGTAATCACATGACATTTGATAAGATATAATAGATGGACAAAAATAATGTCCATCACTTTCCTTTCAGCAGTCTGACCTCTGTAAAGTGACTCTGTTACTTCAGGAACACAATGTGCTGAAATGATGCTCATAATAGAGAGACGAAAACAGAAGGATTGACCATATTTAGTTCTAAGCATCACCCAGCATGAATTCATGACTAACTAGGCTGTGTTCTCTCCATGATTGGGTCTTTTTCTCTGGTTAGAGAGAACCAGTTAACTTGAAAGTGAGTCAGTTCAGCAGTTGTAGGGTGACCACACTTTCTCTTTTGCCAGGACATGATAAAATAAATAAAGATAAATAAAGTATATCTTAACTTATCTTCTTTTTATGATGGTAAATTTATGTTCAGAGAGATTTTATAAAATTCTCTGAAATGTGTTGTTCTTATTTATAGTAAAGTGCTGTCCTGGGTCACTGGCATTATCTTGATGTACCTATCTGTCAAGATTTTGAGTATGAACACCACATGGTCATGATGTGAAAGACCCAAGCTGCTCCTTCTCTCAGGTCAAAACCAGGAACATGCTCTGACTGACTGCACTGTGCTCTAAGACAGAGAGTACAAATGCACTTCTAGAGACAAACTGAAGAAACAGTAGTATCTCATTCAAAATTTCCACTTCAGAGAGAAAAGGAACATTTTAGATAAATGCATGGTTTATAAAACTACTTAGTCATCATTGAGTATCTTCGGGTATTTTTGCAGTATTTCCAAGAGGCCGGGTGTAGGGACTCTTCTTTTTGGCCTTTCAGAATATGGTGGCCTTATGCAGTTGGCCGACCCGGCGTGCTGACCACACAGACAGCTGTTTGCTTCATATGAGCGCGTGCTCTGCAGTTGTTCACAGCCCTCATGGGAAATCATCATCAGGGTTTATTTATGGTCACCGCTCCTCTGATCAGGGCACATAGAGGGAACTGACAGAGGGGGGGAGCAGAGAGAAAAAAACGTGTGGCCACTGATGAGCAGTCAGCATCCACTTTCATCTCTCCCTCCTGTGTGTCTTCATCTCTGCCCTGTCTTTCTCTCTTCTCCACATGCCTGGGATGCCTCCTTTTTTCCTTTGCTCTAATTACTGCCTTAGTAAAGTGTGTCAGCGAGCTGGAATAGTCCTGATGAGGGGTCCGACCGCGTTTGCATCTGTCATTTGATGGCTTTCATTGGGGACACATAAAACCAGACACACCAGAGGGTGTGTGGCCACATAAGAGCCATGAGGCCGGCCCGTGGTATTTATAGTCCCATGCTAGTCCAGCGGCGGCCACATCATTTCGGTAAGCCGCCGATTGAAATTGATCCAGGTTGGTCAAGCTGGAGCTCTGTGCCAGGGAAATCTGAGGAGTGCATGTGTTGTTCATTGTGCTGCTCAGATCCCCCAACATGTGCAGGAGTGTTTCCTGTGTGTGCTGCTTGAGACCCTTTAAGAGGCCTGTGTCTGAAATAAAACATGTAGTTCTTTACAGTATTTGTTCACCAAATCTCACCTCTGGTTTTCACCTAGAGCAGCTGGGACGCAGTAATCGTGTCTACACTTTGCAAGCAGGTTAAAGTTAAGAGCTCTTTTTACTGTGTGTTTGTCAGTGTTGGGCCTGTTACTGATAAAAAAGGAATATATCACTCATCACTCGTTATTCTTCTTTGAAGTATTGTCATCTCCCCAGCCAACAGTGATATATTACAATACTGACCATATTACTTTTCTTTACAGTCCACAAAGTTGGTAATTGCATCCTTGGGCAGGAGAGGAAGAGGATGTTGATGCTGTCTGTTTGCTGTTTCTCCAATCCACAGTTTTAATGGCTTTCATGATGTCTTTTTTTTCCTTGTGATATCTTTAGGGTGATCATATTAAAAAAAAAAAAAAAGAAGACCCCTATCCTGCCTCTTGAAGATATGCACCAAACGGACACGGTTATGTTTTATTAACTTCATCAGCTCATCATCCAGCCCTCAGCACAGACTGCTTAGTAAAGTACATGTCAGCTGAACATTTTTACTTACTTTTACATAATGATGTGTGATGTCTCAGCAAGGACAGTGCTCTCCAGAGAGTCTGTGAGCTCAGAGAGGAAATTGCCAGTTTTCTCCGCAACAGTTAGAACAAGAAAGCCACTACATTTCTTTCTCAAACGCTGGATGACGGCAAATGTGTGCTTTTTGAGTGATATCTTTCATTTAAATGCGCTTAATTTGGGACTTCAAGGAAAAGAAAAAACAGAGGTTGTTCTTCCTCAGACAGATCAGGAAGTTCAACCTGCCTCAGGACCTGCTCATCATCTTCTATACCTGTCCTCTGCACCTCCATCTCTGTTTGGTTTCCCTCTGCCTCCAAACAACACAGGCACAGACTACAACCAACGGTCAGGTCTGCAGGAAAAACCACCAGAGCCAGCCTGCCCTCCATCCAGGACTTCTACTGGTCCAGGTCCTGGAAGTGAGCTGGTAACTTCACTGCAGACCCTTAACACCCTGGACACTTTCTGTTTAAACTCCTCCCCTCTGGCCGGCGTTATAGAGCTCAGTACGTCAGAAACAGACAGAAACATTTTCTTCCCACAGACCATCACATTGATTCACAGTTAGCTATTAAACCTGTCAGAATAATAGTTTATTAAGCTCATAGGCAACTACAACCCCTTCACCTTGTACAATCTTTCCTTGCACATTTCATTGCACCATTCAATTTAAATGTGTTGATATTTTTCTTCTAAAACGTTTGTTATGTTTCCAATTTTTAATTACTTATTCTCTGTTTTTTACATGTTTGATATTTAACATTTATTCATACTTGTACAAAGAGCACAGTAAAATCAAAGTCAGATTCTGTGTATCCCCTTAAAGATACCTGGCATTGAAGGTGACTGATTCGAATACTTCTTGGAAAAATAATGGTTTCAAAAGAAACTGGATCTGTTCTCGATCGACCTCAGACAAGATTCTCCATTTTCCCACTCTACGTTGAATTAATATAGTTGTCAACACAGACCAGTCACCCATATCCAAGTTTTTACATTTGAGGGACAAATTTGAACCCAGATTCAATGACTTTCATATGCCCAAATAGTCTCTGCATTTCTTCAGGGATCCATTTTACAACATTTTTTTTCCAAAAAGTGCATGAATTTCTTGTAAATGTCAGCATTGATGAAGGCGCTCTGCAACTGGAGATCAGTGACATGCAGGCATCTTTTGATCTGAAGCATGCACAAGAGAGAAAGAGCTTTACAAAGTTTTGTACTGTGTTTACTGATGTGGAGATTTTTCCAAATGCAGAGAAACTGGCCATTTAAGTGTTAAAGATGTTTGGAAAATTATATTTAAACTCTGTGATGTACTTGTGCTAAGAAATCTAAGCATGCTAGCATGCAAGCTGAAAATTCAGCGCTGCTGCTTCTAGGTGGGTCCATAGCTTCAGTTTAACATCAGCAGCAGTAAAATGTCAAAGACTCTGAGGACATGCATCCAAACGCTCTCTATTCCCTGTGTTTATCTGAGAGACACGGCTCTGCTCGCTAACTCCCCCAGGACAGGTTAGGGCTGCTCGCCATGTGTGCTGCATGGCGGCCAGGTCGCTTTATGGATTACTGTCTGGTCTCAGCATTATGCAACGTTGTCCGGTCCCTGCTGGGTCCCTGCTCGGTCTCTGGTAATCTGGCAGTCACATTGCGTAACTGCATTAGTCCTTTCTACACATTTCCACACCTCTCCTCTTCACACTTACAGACATACAGTTTGTGCTGCTCATCACACAGAACGCTGTGCTTCTGCCAGTGTTCAGAGGAATATTTACCCTCCATGTACTCCACTCTTCACACACAGAGTGACAGTACGTGTGTGGGTGTGTGTATTTTTGTACAAGCAGGCAGCCAGGAAGTCAAAGGAGGACAGAGAGAGGAATGAAACATAGTAAAACATCCAGATAGCACATTTGATTCTAAAAATGAGAAATGTTTCTGTGCAAAGTTAAAGCAGTGTGTCTGAGTGTGTCCAATGAGCCTGAGTGATACTGTTAGATGCTGATTTTTCAAATGATTCTCTCAAATTGTGAGTAAATAGTTGTTAACTGAAAATCATTTGATTCTTGTAAATATTCATATTCACACAACACAGAAACACATTCTCCTCGTTGCACTCTCTGTGTTCTGCAGCCAGTTCTGCATCGTTCATGATATTTTACACACACTGGCCTCGCTCACTGGTGTTTGAGCCTCCTTCTGTCTGTGAGCACATGCTAAGTGTAAATGTGCATTTCAGCTGTTTACGTAAATACTGCAGGAGGGGACAGAACAGGCCTCGGGGCAGTTTTTGGAGCAGATTTTATATAAACAAATCCTGTTTGATCATTTGGATAGGAAAGAACTTTTATTGCATCAGTTCAGGTTTTTTTGGTTCGTGCTTGCCTTTGAATCTAGTGTGTAAAAAACATCTGGCAGGCTGCCCAGCGCAAAGTGAGGTAGTAAAGATTTTCAGTAGGAGAGATCAGCATCAGCTTTTGATGGGAACAATTTAAAACAGGTGCTGAGTTTTCACTGCTCCACCACTTACTGTTCTCTTCAGTGAACATATGGATGTGATTTAACTATCAGAGCAACAGTTGTCATCAGTGGTTTACATTTGAAACAGTTTTCACCTCTTATCCTCGTTAAGAGATCTTAATTTGCCTGTTAGTAATCACTTTCCAGGTCTGTCGCTCCAACCACGTCAGGAACCCCCCAGCAGCTGTGTGTGAAGTTAATCCTCAGGAGAAGAGGAGCGAAGGGGGGATATACCATCCTCATGCTGGACATGAAAGTTTCAACTAAGTGCTCCACTTCCCTTCAGTGGCTTGATCCATTTAACTGACCATCCCTGGCTTAAGAGGATACTGAGACCAAAGCTTTAAATCCCCCCGGCCCAGGACCCCAGGGGGGGAGAGGCAGCAGGGTCCTCGGGGGTCTGATTGGAGCTGCATGTTGGAGGAAAATAGGCGAGTTACTTTTTCCACTTTAATGAGAGCAGCCCAGGTGAAGGTCATTATCCTTTTATCCATTTAGATATAAGCCAATTACAGATGACAGGACATGGACACAAAGGAACAAATGACAGGGGCTATTGTTTGTATGGATGTCTGGATCCAAGTCATCTGACAGAAAGGACCCTCCGATATGAACTGACGGCCATGAACATAGTAACCTGAGTGCTTCAAATACCTGGATCAACCATCATTATGATTTGAGATATTTTAGAATAAGTCTACAGTTAAATATCAGAGGGTTAACAAACAAAGATCAGTTTGTTAGAAACTGTAGAAAAGAGCAAACTGAAAATGTCCAACAGATAAAAACACTGAGAGCTGCCTGCAACATCCTCCAGCATGACTGGTTTGGTAGTGGGTCAGTAATAGTGTGGGAAGGCATTTCTTTGGTTGACCGCACAGCTCTCCATGTGCTATCCGGAGGTTCCTGACTGCCAGTAGGTACCAGGATGATCCTCAGACCCATTGTGTGACCACATGCTGCTGCAGTGGGCCCTGAGTTCCTTCTAATGCAGGACAATGCCAGACCTCATGTGACGTGTATCAACGGTTCCTCAGTGATGAAGGTAATGATGTCATGGACTGACCTGCCTGTTCCCCAAACCAGAATCCAACTGAGCACTTCTAGGACACCATTTTTCGTTCCATCCTCTGACACCATATTGCACCACAGACGTTCCAGGAGTCGACCGATGGTTTAATCCAAGTCTGGGAGGCGATCCTTCAGGAGAATATTGGCTGCCTCATCGGAATCATGCGCAGGCAATGTAAGGAGGTCATACAGGGCACGAGGAGGCCACACATACTACTGAGCCTCATTTTGACTTGTCTTGAGGACTTTTCGCTGATGCTAGATCAGCCTGCAATGTGATTTTCCACTTTTATTTCACCTGAAGATGAAACAATACTCAAATGACTGTGGCTTGGATGGATGTAGCTGTAGCTCTTCATTTTAACAAGAGTGTATCTGCCATGTTGTTTGTTTTGAATAAGCACAGTGACCTTGTTTATCATGGTCCTATGATTCCTCTTCCAGCTGGAATCTACTTGCTCTGATTGCTGAAGCAAACTGAGACCTGCTAAGTTCTGCACAATCCTACTGCAGTCTGATAGCAATCTCTTCATTTCTGTGTCCATCCAGCTTGGTTCAGTCCTTTCTCAGTCGGACTAAGCTGTTTACATGCATTTGAATTCTGTTCTTGCACTGACAGAGCTCATAGTCTGATTTCCGAGTGTCTTTAACCTCTTAAGATGTCCACATATGTGGACATTACATTTCTGCCTCTCAAACCCATGACACTTCATTTTCTAAAACTTTAATCTATTAGCCACATTTAAGGACCCGTCCCAACTCATCTTTTGATGAAATCACAACCTTACACCCATTTCAATGAGAAAAAAAGTGTAGTGGTGAACAATAACACTTATAAGTACAAACTAGTAGCTCACTAATAACACTAGACACATAACTTAGGGTACAAAGACCAAGCTTAGTTTCATACTTATTATGTCTTATCAATCCTAAATAGCAAGGAGGTTAAATTTTAATTCCCTGTTTCTAGTCTCACTTTGCATTATATTAAAAGGCTGTATAATTTTCATAGAACAAAAAAAATGATTCAGTTTTTTTTTTCAGTCAAAAATTTGCTGTGTTCGCACTTTTTTCAATAAAATGTGTAATCAAATGATTTATTTTTTAAAGGGTGTTGTCACTTTTTTTTTAGGTCTCTGAGTTTTACTTCTTTCAGTCCGCTAACCAATAAACAAAAGCTCTAATTTTCTGATCCTTTCATTCATGTGGAAATAAAGGCAGTTTTATACTTTCTGTGTCAGGCTCATAATTTCCAACATTTTTTTTTTAAAGCTCCTTGAAATAAGTGCAGCCCAAAGCGGTGTGTTTGCTGACCTCCTTTCAGCTCAGTTTTAGCAAACTGAGTTTAGACTCTGAGTCATGAGTCCAAATAAATGTTGTAATGTCTTCTTCTGACCACTGAAGTGAAGCTTTCATCCCGACGCAGAGAGGAGACGGTGCTGACAGGCCTTCATTCAGAGACCAGGCGCTCTAGAGAATCAGTATTTCATCTTCGAGGAGCCTTGACACCTCAGGACAGAGGTTCCTGTTATGGAAGTGGGTTCCCGATCACCCTGTGGCCTGTGCCAGGAGGGCTCTGATTGGCTGTGGCAGTAAAGTGCTGACTGTGTGTCTGTGAGGACTGGCTCTAAGTCAGCAGTATGCGTCCACACGTTAGCATGTATAAAACCATCACATGCCGTGTTTTTGACCGCTCAAACACCGGGCTCCATCTTTGTGTGGTCACATCATGATTTATTTAGCAGAGCTGCTAACAGCCACTTGTCTCAGGAGGCCGTAATCCACAGGTCCTGGTGTTATGACACAGTGACAATAGCATCCAGAGGAGCTCCACACCCCCCATCTCCACACCCCTCCACACCTATGACACCAGAACAATGACAGGTCCTTTGGCTCCGCCCCCCACGCTACAACTCTTCATAGTAGAGCACGACTGATGAAATGAACCTGACACTGGAGCTGGATGCAGGCAGGGATCTGTGTTATCAGGTCCTGAGACTCACACTGGCTCTGTCAGGGTTTACATGATCAGGGTCATTAAAAGGTGTGTGTGAGTGTGTATGTTTGTGTGTGTGTGTGTGTGTGTGTGTGTGTGTTCAGGCGTGCATGTCATGTGTAATGAATGGTAATGTGATCTAAGAAACAAGCAGATCGTGGGTGTCAAAGGAGAGCAAAGCCTGTTTGTGCCTTAAAGTTTTTAACCATCCATTAGTGACAGGACTAATCCTGAGGGTCACAGAGAGGGCTGAGCAGCTTTAGGCCAACACACTCGTACACACTACAGGACCACTGAACATTCACATCATTTTCACGTTTGTCTAAGGAGCGCTGGTAAAATACTAACAAGTTAAAAGTCGTGAATCAGAATCAGAATCAGATTTATCGGCAATAAGTTTTTACATTATAAGGAATTTGTCTCGGTCTGTAGGTGCAAATACATAAAAAAAAATAAATAATAAAAAAAGAGCATCAATAAAGTAAGAATAAGAATATAAAAACAAAAGTCACAAATTTAAGATATGAAATTAGAAACCATGAGATAAAAAGTCAAAATCTGAGATGAAGTCAAAATTATGTGATAAAAAATAAAGTATTTTGAGATTGAGCAAAACTTTGAGAAAACAAAGTCAAAGTTACGAAAAGTCAAAATTCTGAGAAAAAAAGTTAAAGTTGTGAGATAAAGTAGAACTTCATGAGATGAGGATTAAAAAATATGAGAAGAAAATTCATAATTATGAGAAAAAAGCCAAAATATGAGATATGAAGAAAAAAATTGATAAGAAAGTAGAAACTATGAAAATTAAAAAGTCAAAATTGGAGGTAAAGTCAAAACTATGTCATAAAAAGACTATATTCTGAGAGAAAGCAAAAAAGTAAAAAAAAAACCCCAAAAAATAAAAAAATCCTTGAGAAAATACAGAAAATTCTGAAAATTTAGTTCCCTAAATTAAATTTTTAATGTGAGGGAACTTACCTACTCATCATTGTGCAGTCACATGACTGGGGCTGTCAGTCAAGATGCACCAGCTCAGATAGTTTTATAAGCAACTTTTTAGTACATCTTATTATTTTTTTCAGAGAGTGAAAGAAAGGAATACAGTTATTTTAAGTTGCAGTTGGTGTTTTTAATTTTCAAGAAAATCATATGAAGTTAAGAAATGCATCAGTCATTTTGTCAATCAGTTACTAGACATTCCAGGTGACCCCATGTTAGAAAACACTGCTCTAGGAGATGGGTCAGTGGGGCCAAGGACTTGTTGATGAGACCAACTTCAGATGGGAAGAAACTGTTTGGTGGTGTGAAGTTTTAGCCCTGATGGACCACAGCCTCCAGCTGGAGCGGTGTGATAGAAAGAGTCTGTGTCCTGGATGAGAAGGTTCAGTGATCATCCTCAAACAGGACAGTCGACGAACAATCCTCCGTTTCTAGACTTCATGGCTGCTGTAATGATACCGTTTAACCTGATGACCTTCAGTCCACTCTGTTGTTTCTATGAACACACACAAACAAACATGCAGACACACACACCAATCTGGAGATAATGAGAATTAATCGAGGAGCGTCAGTGATGAAATGCTTCCTAACGCTGGCCTTAGCTAATTGTGTGTCAATAGTCTTTGCACGCTCAGCGATTTAAACCAAGCACCATTCCTGGTCTGTAATTGGTTGGCTTCTTTGCTGTAATCACAAGTGCCCCGACCGAAGCCGGTGCCTGTCGAAGATAACACTGAGTGCTTATTGGATAATTAGATGCAACATGTCCAATTATTTCCTGTGAATATAATAATACGCTTTCTCTCCTCGTGTCAATATTGACATGTGTAAACTCATTATCATGTGATGAGCATGCTGCTGAAAGCCTTTAAATATTCATCCCTCTTGGTGATATGTGAGGATAATGCAGCAGCATTGTTTGGTGATGGAATAACTAAATATAAATGTGATTAATTTGGCTGAAAACATACACATGTTGGATCATTAACAGATCCTCTGACATGTTTGCAGAGATGAAGAAATCAGGACTGTGTCTGGGTCTTTGGCTGGATGTAGAGTGAACGTGAAGGCTGGAGACTCTTTGGGAATTTTAACTGTCATTTGAATACTTTTAGGCAAACAGCGTTCAACGCCCAGCTAATCAGCATCAGACCACTGACCTATACAGAACTCTAACATCTTGAGAGAATTTCTCATCTTAAAGAGTGGACATTGTTCTTTTTTCTGTCTTATTCTGTCCCTCTGGTGCCCCCATAGTATGTTTTCATGTTTTAAGGCCCATGTAAATCTCTATTTTTCTCACTCTGGTGTTTTAGTAAACCATTATCTTAGCCTCTGTCTGAAACACGTTGTTTCAGCTGTTGTCTCTTTAAGGCTCCCTGCTCTTCAAACCCCCTTCTCTCTGATTGGCCTGCCTTCTGAAAGCCAGTCAAGGCCAGAGCTATGGGCAGACCTTGGTGTTTGAGGCCTGCCCCTAGGATGTTTATCATCATCCTTTCTTCTATGAAAAACACAGAAATCAACACCCTAACTCACTCAGCTAAGGGGCAAAATCTGGTTTAAAATAAAAATGGAGCCAATGAAGAAATTCTAAAAACAGTTCATTGAGCATCAGCTTGTGAATGGCTTCAGAAAGACCATTTACGACAAACACAACAAGCCAAGAAAATGACTTTCACAGTGTTAAAATCATGTTTACAGCCTGGTTCAAAAACCAGTTTGGGTCTGAACTGTTAATTTCTCTATCAGCACATACTTTACAGGGTTTTTCCCCCCAGTTCAGAGGTGTAGGATATATTAAAATTACAACCACTTTTTACTCAGCTCACATGACTGACAGGCTTGATACCGCTGGTAAGGCCTGATCTACTAAGCGTTTCTGTGCACAAAAACACATGCAAACTCAAATGGGTGCGCAAAGCTGATCTACTAACAAGGTGCAGACGTGGACTCTCATGTGAGCTAAACAGCGTGAGCTATCCATTTAGTGCGTCTGCCTTCATGAATATGCAGAACACAGGCAGATCACCAGGATGTGCAAAATTCTGGGAGGAGAAGATGCAAATGTGATCATTCAACCCCCGCAAGTGATTTATCAAACCTGAAACGGTTTGCAGGCTTTTTTTTAGCGTCTATATTTAGCACGTGTGAAAGGCAGGTGCAAAGTAGAACAGTGTTACACACAGACGGCTGCAGTCAAATACAACAAACTACAGACAAATGTTTAGACATCTTCACAACCCAAGAGCTCTAAAATACTCTTAAAAACTCTTTAAAAAAGCACAAAAAAACGGAGCCTACAGTATGATTCAGATACTCTCTCTCTCCCTCTCCCCCTCTTCCTCTTTCTAGTTATAATAATTAATGATTACATTTTTGAAAAACAGCTTTAGTTTTTTCTGTTTTAGTGCTCTTAAATGAAGATTATTATAGGTGTGGAGAGTCAAAGCTTTCTGTCTGGTAGTTTTTTCTGTAAATTCAGATGTGGAGGGCAGATGAAAGGATGTTTTTCTGCAGGCTGCAGTAAAAGATGAGTTTATCTCTACGATTAGCTGACAGAATGTGAACATTGTGAAAATTATGCAATTTTTCAGTTTGCACACGCATTTTGCGCTGGGTATTTGGGATCTTAGTAGATGAGGCCCATAGTGTGGAGGCTTAAAGCGCACCCTGAGGAGACAACCCTGGTTTTACAGAGACTAAGGGTGCAGATACACTGGCCATCCATGCTGTGCTTTGGCACACTTCAGATGTAAAGCACGGCTCAATTGGCCAGTGTGACTGCAAGTACACAGTGCCTGAGCACAGCCTACTCGGTGCTAATGAAGCTGTTTTTAATCAAACTGAATTGGGGGGGGGGGGTTGTACCTGACAGGTTAATGTCATGTTAAGGCTTGCTCTGACTCACGCCCTCTAATGAATACATGAAGCCTTAAAAGCTCTGCACCCTCTGACAGGACACAATATTCAAACACCCTCCGCCCCCTTCCCCCCCTTCTCTCCCCTACCCCTGGAAGCAGAGATGGATTGTGGGTAAATATGGGGGGCTCTTGAACCGTGGGTAATTACATCCAGGAATGCTCACAGCTGAGAGTGAGACAGGGAGACCCAGAGTTGGCATGGAAACTGTAGAGGTGATAATTACTTTCTTCCTTGAAGGCGGCGAGGATCCCCCTCTTCAGAGAGAAGGCACACCTGTGAGGAGAAGCCAACAACCCCCACCCCCATTCCTACAGCTTCCACTGGCCCACCACCACCCCCTGCACCTCCTCCATCTCCACCAGCAGCTCCATCCAGCTGGGCCTGGATGAAGTAGGTAAAATCATTGACTCAGTTCAGAGCAGCATCACAGGATTCTATAAAGTCTACTGATCCAGCTGCTGGAGGGTTTATCCTCCTCATCATGTGAACCTTCACTTTTACTGCTCTTGTACTGTTACACCCTGCTTTCTCTGTGAAGCTGCTCTGCAGAGCTCTGAAAGCTCCTCTTGACTCAGCAATTTCTACCTTTTCTGACTTTAAGTGATTTGTGTCTAATGTTTGAGAAAAATGGTCACCTTTCCAAATTTAAAGGAGGCCAGAAGATTACTAATCAGTCAGCCCCAGACCTGATTCCAAAAAAGAGGAGTCTAATGACTGTAGGCTCGACCTCCCATACTACTTTTACAGACTGCAGGCGTGATGAACAGGCCTGCATGCTGAGAGCACAGTCATCTAGAAGGGTAATATAGAATTATGGGCTGTTTAAGAAAAGACTCCCCAATGCCATTAAGAGCTTTGTAAGTCAGAACAAGAATTTTAGATTCTATTCTTGATTTTACAAGTAACCAATGAAGACACTTGGACACTGGTGAGATGTGCTCTACCCTTCTGGTTCCAGTCAGTACCCAAGCTGCAGCGTTCTGAACCAGCTGAAGAGTCCCAATAGACTTGTTAGAAGAGCCTGATAAAAGAGAGTTGCAGTAATCTCACCTGGAGGAAATCAAAGCATGGACCTGCTGTTCTAGAGGTCTGCTGAATGTGTGAGTTAAAAGACAAATCCTGATCGAAAAGAACTCTGAGATTCCTAACTGCGGTGCCGGATGCAAAGCTGATGCTGTCTTCAGAGGTTTGTTAGAAATAGCCTCCCTGAGTTTTCTCCGCGTTCAACGGTATGAACTTACTGCTCATCCAAGCCCTGACATTTTTTGAGACACACTTCAACTTTAAATAACCAGCTTGTTTCTTCCAGGTTCAATGGTAAGTACAGCTGAGTATTGTCTGCATAACAGTGAAAGTTTATGGAGTGTTCCCCAGAGGAAACACATACAAGATGGAAAGAACTGGTCCAAGCACTGAACCTTGAGGAACTCCATGACTAACCCTGGTGTATACAGAAGATTTGTTGTACACATGAACAAACTGAGATCTATCTAACAAATAAGATCTAAACCAAGCAAATGCAGTTCCTGTAATGCCAAGTAAATCCTCTAATCTCTGCAGAAGGATGGGATGAAGATGATGAACCAAAGCAGCACTAAGATCAAGTAACATAAGTACAGAAAGAAGACAACGGTCTGGGGCTAAGAGCAGATGGATCGTTACTTTAAGCAGTGCTTAAGTTTTGGTGCCATGGTGGTTGAAGAGACTGTTGCTATGAAGACACTCACAGTTGACTAATCTTTCTTCAAGATTTTGAAAACAAAAGAGAGGTGAGAGATGGATCTGTAATTAACCACAGAGCCTGAATCAAGTGGCTCGTTAAGAGGAGACTTTAATAACAGAAGTTTGAAGAGTTGTGGCACATAATCTGTCAGTAAATACATTGATCATCCGAAAGAGACAGAGATTTTTAGATGTGGTTTGTGTTTCAGTCTGCTTTACAACATCACATACAGGGTGGACACCTCGGACCTTCAGAATCTTCAATATGTAACATTTTATTCACTGAATCCAAACAGAATAAAAACGGTTATTGGTGATGAGCTCATTCATCAGATCCATTGGTGAGGGCGACTCTTTGAGAGCCTTCCCGGGTTTTGATTTAAAGATATAAGCTCTACATGTTATAGCTTCAGGATGAGTTTGAACACATGTGTCAGAGCCTCAAAGATCACACTTTGTTTACAGGAGCTCATTAATGTTGATCAGCAGATACAGATTAACTTGTTTTCTTGTGGTGTAGACATACTTCTTGTTAGTTTTCATGAAGGATGATCTCACATAAAAGGTTTTAACAAACCAACCCTTATGAGAGTGTGAAATTCTTGTCTTACAAAACAGAAAATCTGTTCCAAGGATATAAAGACTCTCAGTCTGGTAAAATAAGTCTTACATACCTGAAGTTTGTGGAGAACTGAAGGTTTCACTAAAGCCATCTGTTGCATTTTGGAAAAACTCTTCAGGATGAAAAAAATTTAATTTCGGATCAAACTCATAACAAGTCTGAAGTTGGACGTGTTCCCTCAGGCTCTGAGTCCTGAAGTTTAGGGTTTGTATCAACACTTGTACGACACTACACCAGAGAATGATATCAGGCTTTTTGTGAGCACAGACTATGTTTTTATCAGATAGTCTGTTGTGTTTTCTCCTCAGCACAATTAAAGTACAGACCTCCTTTGATCTGTGATTTAATGAGACTTGACAGTTTTTAGTGGAGGTCTGTCCTGCTGTAAACACACTGAAGGAAAGTGCTGTTGTGTAAAATATCTTTGTCTGCTCTCTCCGCCTGAACGTACAGCACTGAATCAATCCTCATGAGAATAATTCACATGCCTGGAAGAACCAGGATCATTTGAAGAGGATTTTCCTGGAACATTTGTGGGCTCTATCTAAAAACATGAAAGAGCTTCAAAACAACATCCCTGTGTTTTTACTCCACCTGCCACCTCCAATCTGAGTGATGAGCAAAGCATGCTGGGCCGCCCAGTCCTCCCCTATTCTTCCTGATCTTTAATTGGTTCGTCAACAGGACCCCTGCCTTTGTTTGTCCAGACCCCACATCACACACACACACTTGCACACACACTCACACACTCAAACACAAATCCACATTTGCATGCACACATGAACACACACAGCTCCAGCTCACACTCTCTCTCACACACACACTAAAAGCAGTATGTGTGTGTGAGCGTGCTGACGGGGCCGTCTCTTTCCAGCTGCCTCGCCCTCTCAGCTGATTAGGAAACTTTGATTAAAGTTATCGAAAACTTTCCACAGCGCAGAAATCTTCCACCAGCTCAGCTTGTTCTGCATGCACACCAGGTTGAGTGTGTAAATATAACACACACACACACACTCACACTTTTCCATTTCAAACATCAAAACACACCGTCAGCTGTGAGCTCTCACTGATACTCTGGGCTCTGGGATTAATGAAATTTTATTTGTTTAATATATTGAGGACATATACATAAATCACAATTTGGTGGTTTGACCAGGAAGAAAATAATTTCATCAGCTAATTCTCAAAATTTGATTGTTATACATCATTATTTTTCATACTTCACAGCTCTGTTTTGAGTCATGAAAGAATGATAGAATAGCTATTTTCATTGTGTTAAGGTTTTATATAATCTGTTTGATGAACAAAGCCTTCTTTGATCAGCTGTCATGAAACGTTGAACCTCCTGTCACCTACAGTCTGATCTTTTCTTAACTTTTCCTAAAGGTTTCTTCAGGTAACTTCCCTCATGTGGTGATGTGGTTCAGTGCATGTCATGGGTCCCGGAGTGATACAGCAGCAACAACAACAAAAAAAAAAAAAAAAATCATCCAAAATACAAGTAAAACTCAGGTAACATGAAGACACAGGAGAGTCTGTTTTTCGTCTGGCGGAAGTGTCGCCCACTGATGACCTCTGCTCCAATGAACCACTTCATCAACAGTTCCACCTGAAGTCCTGAAGAAAAGCAAAGAGCCAAACAAACATACAAACTGACTCCAATGAGCCCTGCTGGTTTGAGACTTGGATTGCCTCCTTATGCCATCTGTTAACTAAAAAAATGATGGAGCTCCTGAATCTAAATTTGCTGTTTAGCTTCACATCTCCATGCAAAAGATTTGACCCCTTCATATCCGTCTTGGACGGAGACACATGAGCACGATGTCTACCTTTAAACAGCTGAACAGGTGCCATAGGTAATCCTCCTGATAGTGTTTGTAATGGTGGGATCTTCTGTCATTCAATTTAATTCTCTGTAAGGGCATGACTATTAATGAATTCTTTTTTTCTTCACCATTAGGACAAATGGTTTGTTTTCATCACTAATGGCTGGACGTGCATACAGGGCCTCGAGCAGCCACTCTCAACCTTGAGGTCCCGCCCCCAATGGGGGTTGTGAGATGTTGTCCAGGGTTGCCAAATCATTTTGAAAAAAATAAACTAATAATAAATTACAGAATTTCAGACAGAGAGTTGTTTGAGTTGTTGTCTGCTTCATTATTTTCCCCAAATTCATGGAATTAAATAAGTTTAGTATGATCTGAATTGCAGTGTTGTGCCTGACCTAATTCAATGAACTGTTCATGAACGAAAATAATATTAAAAACAAACAAACAAGCAAACAAAACATGAGCTAGGACTTTTATTTTTTACAACACACAAACATCTCATCTTTGAAAGTGACTGGTTAAGGTTATGATTAGTCTGTGTTGATTGTTGTTTTCTTTCATTAAAGGAAAAATAAAGTTTTCATTATGTGTTTACATGTTAACTACAACTATCAACGGTCTGTTTATCATGTTAAAAAGTTATCTATGCTGCTGTATTTGTCTTCATTAATTCCAAAAGCGATTTGCCAAAAAACAGATGTCATTGTGCCTTTGGGTAAGACTTGTGTCTCAATAAGAAACCAGCTCAGTGTGACCAGAAGCGCTTGAGTTGTAAATTAGACACAAATAGTAAGTTGAATTGTTGGGGCGTGTAGGTGACAGAAAAGACACATGTTCAGAATATGGGGAGTTATAAATTTAGACAGAATGTCACAGAAAACAAGTATCTGATGAGACTGGAGAGGTGAGAAACGTCCTCAATATCTGGGACAGAAGTCCATCCTCAGAGGCAATGCTTCTTCTTCTTCTTCTTTTCTCTCTCTCTCTCTTTCTCTCTCTCTCTTTCACTTGTCAACAACCACTTCACTTAGTTGTGTTTCCACAGCTTTTGATTTCTTAGCTGGCTTTGATGTGAAGTTAGAAACAGAGTTTTATTGACTACTAATTAAGGGAGTGGAACAAGAACTCAAGTTACATTTTTCAGGTTTCTAATTTTATTTTTTTAATCCATTGTTTTTGGTGGTGTTGTTTCATCCATTCATACAGGCAATGGGTGCATGATTGGGAGGGGGAGGGATACTAGTGCATGTTAAATTGGGGGCCGCGACTCAAAAAGGTTAACAACCACAGCCCTAGAGGACATTGAGGATGATAGGTTTTAAAAATACTGAACAGGAATTTGCCTGCTCACTTCAAAAGCTCTGTCAGTAAAGAAAAACATGCTCCAAGTCATCTGTCATGAACTTCTTTCTATGTTGTGACCATAAATCTCTACATTTTTGGTTCACTTTCATTGTCAGAAGATGATAAATCTTTTGGGAAAAGTTTGTTTAAACTTTGACAGCTGAAGGATTTACCCACAGTCCCCAGCAGCAAGGCGACAGAGCAGTTTGCTCTAGTTTTGATGGTAAATGTTCAGAGTGTTTCAACAAACATGTTTATTCACCCTGTTTCTTCAGCCCTTCATCAGCCTCCAGAATTAACCCTGATCCAGATAGGCTGTGACTCTGTTGTTTGACCATGTCAAGGTCAGTGTTCCAAGGTGACCATCAGCTTATCAAGGGCTGTCCACTTCTCCCTTTGACCTGCTCCCACTGGGAATCCTGCCACATGTGACCTGTGCAGGTCGAGCAGCAGCAGGCAGCAGGCCATGTGTCCACCCCTGAGCAGAAACAGGTCACACTCTGAAGCCCTCTCATTGGTCAGAACAGAGTCATTCTTCCTTTATTTCCTGTGAATGATTGGCAGAGCAGTCTTTGATGTGAGGCCTTGTGGTCAGCTTACACACCTTCCATAACAAAGACTCACATGGTGTGAGCCTGTGGAAAAGTACACATGCAACATTAAACTTCCTCCATGTTGGTCTATTTTCAGTCTTTGGCGCTCTCGCTGAAATAAAATCTGATTAAAGTTCTGCAGGTTGAACTCACTGCACACTGCAACATGAGGAGTTTGTGACAGATTAGCGGGCTGGTGTGAAAGAGGTCAAGAGAGGCTTTCAGGTGACCACAATAATTTATCAGGGTGGAAAATATCATCAAAATAACTTTAAAAGACACTGACAGCTTCAGCCCTGTAGATCAACTCACTAACACTTCAGTGCCAACAGCTTACTGAAGAAGCTAGCATTTTGTCACAGTGTCAACAGGCAGAGGAGAATCATACAGGACTCCTTCCAGCAGACTGATGTTCTTTGAGTGTGTTCAGGTCACCTGCTGTTCGGAGCTGATCTCCACTGATCTGCTATCTGAAGCTGCTGCTGATGGCTGAGTGGTACTTTAACCCTCACTGGTTATGAGCAGCCACAGAGACAAACCCAACCAAACCTGCTGGTGAGTCCAGTTCAGCCCACGGTGAAACATGACACCGTGGACCTGTCACCAAACGCGGCGTGATCGTGTGACTTTGCCTCAGGTGCAAACACAGGCGGGCATCAAAGAGAGCTCTGCAGCGTGTGACACAGCATGCTGTGTTTCAGGGTGTCACTGTGCACACACACACACACACACAAGCACACACACACACACACACACACACACACACACACTGTATGAACGCTTGCACCTGTGTGTTAGTGTCTGTTGTATGAGGTCATGAGCAGCCCCCCCCCATATCTGTGTTTGCGATGATCAAAGACCCGCTGTGCCACCGCCACGTTTGATGATGGGTACAATAGAGCCTGTTGAGGTTTCAGTTTCTTCATCCATTCAGCTCCAGAAACAGGCCTGCACCCCCTCCAACACACACACACACACACACACACACACACACACCCTGGTGGACTCAGAAGTTCCCTGCCTGCAGACCTGGATCAGCTCTGGATCAGGAGCTGAGTCTGAACAGACTGGAAACACTCGAAAGAAAACTGAATGAGTCTGAAATGTCAGCTGGATTGAACCCCAATGACTGAAATACCAGATCCATCTTTGGCCCGGCTCTGCTCCGTCACAGCACCGGATCAAATATGTTTCCATTCGAGTCAGTGTGTCAACTCCACTGACACCAATTCACCACAAGGTAGGACAGGAAGTCAAACTGCCTAAACACACCAAGTGTACTTTCCAAAAAAAACTAAGCATTTATTTATCTCGACTCCAACAATTAATTGACATAATGGGTGGATCCAAACCAGGAGTCAAGAGGTTTGAGGTTTTACATCCCTTAGAAGCAGGGGAGGATCATCAGTGGGGTGAGAATCCAGGGAACTCCTCAGTGTGACTCCAGCTGTCTGGAGGTCCTGGTACCAGCAGGACTGAACACAAAGGAGAGAGCACACATTTAACCTGAAATGAAGCCGGACTGGAAACATATCTGGTGTATTTAAGCTGTAAACCTCACCGAAAGCTTTCACACTGGGACAGTTCTGAGCCCATAGCTGGTTCTTGAACCCAAAATGGAGCCAACTGGGAAGAAGTTGGTCCCAGCTCAGGAACCGTGACATCTTGATGGGCGTAACTTATTGACTTCTGGTAAAATAAGCGGGAAAATAGAGAAGAAGGTTGAGGAGAAAAAATATTTGATGACAAATTGGTTCAGAGAATTTAATTCATTTACAGTCTTGATGTCTTTGTTATCATGTCATACCGAGAAAGGCATGGAATGCTTTAGTTTCAAAGCAGACATTTTGTTGACTGCTTTTATTTTTAATTGTGGTAGAAAAGGGGTGTTGAAAAAGCACATTTTGTAAATACATGTACAACAAAAACCCTTTTCTCTAACAAACTATGACATGGGACTTCTCTTTCATCCATTTTATATAAAAACAATGACTGTAAAGAGTTGGATACATTTAGAGTGGAAATAAAAGATATTTGAAGCTAAATTTTTGTTGTTGAACAAGAAATACTGGTGTGTCATTTAGTTCCCATTGAGTAGCACAGTCAACCCCCCACCCCCCACACACACATTGTCTTCCCACTTAAATTGGTATGAATGCAGACAGGTTCACTAGAAAGCAAAAAGGTTCTGGGAATCCAGAAGTGAACTAGTTCCAGAACCAGAAACATGCCAGTGTAAAAGCCTGCACAGCGACCGGCTGTTATTTCATTTTCATGTCAAGGTATCTCATTTTCAGCTAACCCTGTCTCCATTTTTTTCTTTGACCATGAAGCTAGTTTTAGAAATGAAATACCTGCCCTCTGACCTCATCGTCCATCCACAACTTGGTTATAAAAGAACAAATTAAAGTTTCATTGACATGTTCCATGTAAAGATACAAAGGACTCAGCCTTATAGTAAATGTAGGATAAAGATTCAGCCTTGAATAATAATGATTAACTGAGCAGACTATTTTAGTATGCAGAAGAAGTGAAGAGGAGGAAATCATGGTTACAAAAGAGAAGGTAACTTGTCAGAGATGAAGTCTTTTGAGCAGGTTTTCAATTTTACCTCTCAAAACTGGTGAGGGAAGTACAGTTTGGATGAGCGAAAGAACCACACACTGCAACAGAGGCTGGTTTCTGAGTCTGAATTATCTGCTGCTCAAAATCTGATGAGAAAGTAGTCATATTGTTCTAAAGGGAAAAAAAACAAAATCTTAATGTTTCAAGAAAAGAATATTACAAAAGGTAAAAGGTTGTGATGTTTTGAGAAAATGAGGATGCGTCCTGTGAATAAGAGTGGTAACATAAGTTTAATTGTTCTGAAACAAGGTTTTTCTCAATTGGTTTATGACTCCATTTCCCCTACATTAAGGCTTAAACATAAAACCAACCTATTCTTGTTCCATGAGGACTGTGTTCCTGACCCAGCTGGAGCTTTCTCTGCTGCTGCTCGTTCATAACATTTCTAAAAGATGATTAATTGAATCAATCAAGCAGAAAACCCTGATCTGCAGCAGATTTGGCTCTTATCTCCCGTGACGTCTTGAGGCCAAAATGTAAATTCAATCCTCAGTTGATTTACTCATTTATGATTTTTCTGCTCCTGAATGAGGAGCTAATTATTATGGAGAATTAATTTAAGTGAGCTGAATGGTGACTGGAAAAGTCCAGTTAGATAATACCCTTTCAGCATAATTAGCTCTTGAAATATTATTCATATGCTGCGTTCTGATCCGCTGCTCTTCCATTTCTCCCCACGTTTCAATTAACACTGAGTGAAACCACAGACTCCACACGTCAGAGAGAGCACCACACAAAGGGGCAGAGCATGGAGACTCATATTTCTTTCTCTTCTGAAGGATGATTCCTGATGCCTGATAATGACGATGTCCTCTCTTAATGAGAAGGATTAGCAGATCACCCCCTTCTGCACAGAAGACGCCTCAACCACAGACTGAATGAACCGTTAGTGAGGATTTATCTTGTCTTTATTGATCTAAACAGGCTTCTCATACACACCAGCTTATATAAAAATATGTTACATTCTTTTATAAACATGTATTTGTGTAACAAGGTTCAGTTTACTATATTATGTACAATTCACAAAATTAATATTTTCTGTTAATGTTTACCTGTGTGAGTCTCTGTGTGAATTTTATTTTGGTAATTTTTATATTTAGTTGAAGCTCCACCTTTAGTTTCTTCTTCGTTGGTGTGTTATCTGGTACATTTTGAGTTGACCCCCTGACCTCTCCCCTTTCTTGTGTTGCCTTTGGGGAGAGGTAGGTATTTGTCATTTAACCTTTCTTATTTTCCATGTATTAATTTGTTTTCTGCATCACCCTTTAATCTTATCAATAACATCCGTCATATGTTATTTATGTAGATTTTGGTGTGTTTTCTTTTCATTTAAGATTTGAGTTGCTAGTTCACAGACACGTGCTCGTGAACAAGCTAACATGTTTCTGTGTCTGTGTAGGAGCAGAGTTGAGCTGTATCTTTGAGTGTCGATGAGACTCTGGTTGATTAACAGATTAAACAGTCTTAAGAGGCATCCTGGTGTCGGTTGTCTTTTCAACTCAACAACACGATGCAAACTTCAGCAAACCGGTTACATTTATACATACATTTCCACCAAAGAAAGTTTTATTATAAAGTATTAATCATAAACATAAAGTAACATGTCCTGCAGATCTGAACTCTGTGCAGCCTGCATGTGATGCAGAACAGATCTGACTCTGTTAACCTCCTGTGTCTGCCTGCTCTCACTGGTGTGAACACATGTGACACTACACACACGCACACACACACACACACACACTGCTGTCTTTCTTTTTGTAGGTCCCCCCTGGTGTGTCCCTCCTTAGCCCTCTGGTGCTGTCATGTCAGGGTTGCAGAGTTCATGTTGGTCAGGTGTGAAAATGTAGAGTGGCTCCTCTTATCACTGAGTGGAGCTCCTCATGCATGTGATTTGCTTCCTCCACATGTATTTATCACTTGGTACATTTATGTGCATGCACAGTCTAACTGAGGTCATAGCTTCATGGTAAAGTCACAGCAGGAAATCTAGTCCTGTCTGTGTATACATGCAGGAAAGAGAATCAGACTTCCAGACTTTTAGCCTAGAGTGGAAAGTTCATGACAACAAACATCTCCAAAACAAACATGGCGACTGTGGAGGAGGTATTGTTAATGTACCTCTTGCATTAAAAATAAAGACAAAGCCCTGTTGGAGGCAGTGGTTGGTGAAGTCGTTATCCATCATGTTTACCACAACTCATTCCGCCATTGTTATTTCTTCTTTGTGTGCCACGCACAGGTGATCCATGACATCAGAAAGATGAGAGGAGTTTGCATGAGGGGACTGGAGCTGTGATGCACATTTGATTTAATGTGCATTAGTTTGTCAACAAAAGTACTGAAATAAAGTTAACTGTGATACATGGGGGTAGAGGAACACCACAATCTTAAAATAAAGACATCTCTGATGGGAACAAGGTGTGACATACCTGCAGAGGTTACCTGATGTCTCTATCTATAGACCCTCAGACTTCCATATCAGGCTGAGACACTGTGTCCCTCGGTATCAACCTGCAGCCTCCTCTCAGCTCCCTACGCTCTCTAAGCTGGAGCTGTGAACAGTGGAACAATGCCAAGCACCTACAGGCTGTTATAAAGAAGACAATATACTGCGACTACATGCCTGTACCGGGGCTGGATGTTAGAGCACAGAATGTTCCAGAGGAGAGTCACACCAGAGGGGAGAGAGGTGAGAAAGGAGGTGGAAGGGGAGGGAATGTAAAAACTACAGAGAAGATTTACCGAGCCTAAGGTGATGAGAGGAACACAGTGAAGCAGATTTACATCACTCTTGGCCTGCAGCGTGAGGACACCCTGAGAGGACATGTGTCTAAGGCTGGACACAGGCCCAACAACCTGCTGGTTATCTGATAGTCAGGTCTCACCTCTCCTCTCTGCCCTCAAAAGAATCTTCACTGTTGACGAGTGACCATGACGAACTGTGTTGAATGTCCACACAGTCCACGCTGTGATATGGCAACAAACCCAGACAGCAGACGTGGAGGATTCGATAAGTGAGGCAGTCACGTGTGTGACCTGCAGAGAGGACCCATAATACAGCCTGTGTACAGCTTTACGCAAGCACGCAGATGGAAAATCTCCAAGTCTCTACACAATAAACTCCTCTGTGGTTAATGAGCGGCACATCAAGGCAGCTATCTGTGATCCATCAAAGGATGGAGCCGGTGATACCACGGTCAGAGCGTCAGACAGCTGAGAGGTGAGAGGACACAGGGCTGGAGGAACGCCAACACACATTCTGGACACAGAGGAACGGTAAGAGCAGTTCTCTCTCTCTCCCTCTCTCGCTCACTCTCACTCTGTGTGTGTTAATGTGTTTGACCTCTGACCTCTCTGACCTAAATGGTGGAGCTAGTTGAGCTTAGTCAGGAAGTTCCACGATGCTTTTCACATCAATCTACTCCTCTTTTTTTCTCTTCAGGTGTTGGAACAATTGAAAATGCTCAGTCCTTCAAATTTGACCCACAGCAAATCCATGGCAGTCGATGAGGGTCAGGATAGAGAGCGTGCAGAAAAACCTTTCTGACCTCACTGTTAACAGGATCATGTTGATCAAATCTGTTCCTTTTACCCTCTCTGGCTGACCAGTTTTCCAGAAACAGAGGGTTAATATCTCTCAACCTCTCACTAGATGTTGGGACAAAGCTTGAATGTGATTTCACCAACGCTCCAGATCTCAACACCACTGTCCTCTCCCATTTTAAATCATGGATTAGAGCCTGCACAGTAAAGGCCTTTGCAGATGGTTGTTTATCCTGCAAAGGTATAGTAATATTGTGCACACATGAGAAGAACTTGGTCCAACAATATAAAGTGTGCACAAGATGACAGGACGTGCCTGTACATGCTTCAGTGTTCCACATTTGGGCTGTGGGAACATAGGACTGTAATACTTTTGTCTGTGGGAACACAGTCTTGTGGGAACCTAGGACTGTGGGATCTTGAGGCTTGGGGGACAGAGAAATGTGGGAACACTGGGCTTTGGGAACATAGGACTTACCACAAGATAACAATATTTATTGCTTTAGTTGTTATACAGTTCAGACCAAGTTTTTTTTTTGTCCAGTGCAGAAGAGTATGATCCTGTGCATATGCTTTCTCATGAGTGCACATTAAAAACTTGTTCCGATGGGATAACAACCTGCATGCACAAGATGATTTACATCTCATCACAAAATAAAATGTTCACCTATTAAACAGAAAAAAAACAAAAACAAACTTTTTCACACCACAGGTATGTATTTTGTTTCAGGTTGATTTTGTGCTTCAAACTGTATCAATGACACGTTAGTATCTTGTGCACGCACTGGCCCTCACTTATCAAACATGCGCACCAAAAGTGGGTATACACTGACCACAGTGGAGTCTGCAAGAATGTCTAGAGGACGCTGGATCAAACTTAAGGGGTTTTTTTATTTCTTAGAAAGCTGTATTGATGACAGGATTCTCAGGAAGATGACTGATTCACTCCAAACAATATCATCATATAAATCTGAACCAAGTACGAAAAAGTGGACTATTTAATGACAAAAGATGTTCATGTACATGTGATCACAATTAATCAGCTCTTTGGTGGTATAAGTAACTGCAGCACTTTGGTCTACACATTCAGAATTGTGCACAAGTGTTCACTTCTTGGCCAGGCTACAAAATGACCACATATAAATCAATAAATTAGTTTTTAGGTTAAACAATTTGCAGTTCTATATGTGGAGAATGTATTATTATCTACATCAGACACAAAAACAGGTTCATCTGTTCCTGTTACTTCTGCCTGGAACTGACGCAGACACAGTTCATCTCTCTCTCCTCAGTCTGTGACACGTGCAGGCTGCAGCTTCTTTGCTGACAAACATTTAACAGAGATCTTTCTGTGTTTTGGGACCTGAGCAGAGACAATTAATGATACTGACTGTCTGACTGTTCACGTCACTTTTACAGCTGCAGAACAACACAGCTTTATTTATCTCTACCTCTGATGATATAGCGTTGATCTTCACCACAGAAAATGTTCCTTCTTCCCTGTGATGCCTCCTCCATGTTGTAAATTCCGTGGGTTTTACGGGTTAATCCTTGAATAATTGGGGGCTTGTTATTTAAATGGTTTGGTTTTCAGCCACCATATTTATCAATACCTGATAGGGCGAATGCTGTGATTGGCCCTGGTGTGCATGTTTCATAAATCACATGTAAATGTTGCCGCAAGCTGTTCTTTAAACCCAGATCTGCACTAGTCCACATGCAAGATTGATAAATGAGGGACATTGTAAGCCAGTTTCGCAAACTGGATTTGAGGTCTTCTTTCAAGCTCCGTTGGCTCCTGGTCTCATCTGCTCAGGTTTTCAGATTGATCCTGTTCATCTGTGATCCTCACTCACACCCATGTCTAGACTTCATTGGGACATACTGCGCTGTGACTCACTGCATTTCTACACACATGAAAAATGATTATCTAACGGGATCATGTTGCCCAAGATGCTTCAGTTTCACACTCAGGTTTTCCTCTCTTGGGTAACCCCTCTGTGAGCCAGCAGCAGCAGCTGGTGTAGGTGTGAAGGTGTGTTTGCAGTGAGTGTGTAAGGCGTGATCATCCAACCTTCAAGTTAAATAAAGACAAAGCAAAGTGAGTAAATCCTTGAGGTGGGGAGAAGTTGGCCCAAGGAGTGTCCTGATTCCTGGGGATCTCCCTGTCTAGTGTTGGCTTAGGCTCAGCAAACAGGCTGTGACTCAGACTGTGGAGCTGAACTGACAGAGACACACCACAGTAAACTCTACAGAGCTGATCCACAACTACTATAACACCTATCATATCTATCAGCTATGATTTCTAAATGTCATCACTCCACTGCCATTTCAAGGAATGAAACCCTCCTTTGAGTTTTAAAGCTGTCTGACTGAAGATAAGGATGCGTTCAGGCGCTCTGAAGGAATCTGAAAGAAGCGGCGCTCTGACACCGACAGCTTTTAACAGCCGCAGCTCGAGTGCTTCAGCCTCCATTATTCATTACTGCTCTGCCGCTTCAACCCGGAGCACACAGCTCAGCTTACACTTTACACATTCATTCATTCATTCACAACAGCTCTGTGAAACAGCAGAGAGGCCGTGCAGCCTGCAGGTGAACGCAGCAACCTCAGCACACTAACCTGGATTCTTTCTTTATGATATCTAATCCAAAGTCTGAGGCCTGATGTGAAGGGAAGGACAGATTCAGAGAGATGAATGTGCAGGCTGACAGTTAGATCAGTATTTAGATTTACGAGCTGTCTCATTGCACCCTGAGGTGCAGCCTTTAAGTGGATGAGTGAAAGGAAGCTGGGCTGCAGCCAAACACACGTCATGTTGCTCTGAACCAACATGCAGTCAGAGAAAAAAAACAAAGATTTGAATATTTCAGAAGGGGTTGTTTTGCATAACAAAGTGTAAATTATGAGATTGTAATTCTCTTTTTGTTCCTGATTACTGCACAACAACTAGTTTGTACTCAATTTTGTGTGCACAGTCTGAGTGTAGTGAGTGAGGTTTGAGAGGAGTCGGAAACTTGCCTCGCAGGAGTCCTCCTTACACTTTGTGAGAAATTAGTGTTCCTAGGACACGTTTCAGTCCCACGCGGCACTAAGTGTGAACGAGTTTGGTGTGTGTCAGACCCGCTCGGCCTTTGAAACCCTCCGACCCTTCCCCTATCAGCTGTCTTTCTGCTCATCGTACTCATCCTCTTCCCGCTCCTCAGCTCATAAATTCAGATGTTAACTTTCTCTCTCATCCTGTGCCAAATGAGCCTAAATTGCAGGTGGCTCACACACACACACACACATACACACATACACACCCACCCTTGTATAATCTGACACTTGGAACAGTGGATGGAGCTTGTTCTGCGGTTTGGGGGCAGATTTTTTCAGGGTGAGAACAACAGTTGGTAGAGTTTCCCTGACTCTCAGGCAGGCCCACACCTGACTGACTGAATGACTCACATTCATCAGAGCTGCTTTGATTGTGAGTGAGTGTGTGATTGAGTGTGTTACTAGCTTACTCAATCCAGGTTCATTATGCAACCCACCAAACTAATGCTCACTGAGCTCAGTTCTATGAGTTTATTCACTATTATGGTGCCTTTTTTATCTCACCTCTGTCAACATAAATCAATGAACTGAGCTGCTGGAGCTGACAATGTCACAGCTATAATTATCCAACCCAGTGTGTGTGTGTATGGGTGTCTGTCCCCTTGGAGAATGAGGTCTGGAATGCCACCAACGTGAACCAAATCTAGGCCAAGCACAGATGGACGACTATGTTCAGAGCGAGCCAGTATGTCAGAGGCAGTGACTGTGCTGCGTTAGAGACTGAGGTGTGAGCTGCAGCTTCAATCTGATCACACAGAGTGGAGTGGACTGAGTTAATATTGCAATGAATCTAGATTTAAACCCAAGTTCAAGACAAAAAAGGGCCTGATCTACTAAGATTCCAAATAACCAGCGCTAAATTGCATGTGCAAACTGAAAAATTGCATGTGCTATTAGTGGGCGTGTTGGAGGTGATTCACTATGATAGTGTGCACGGTTGATAGCAGGTACAAATGCGATGCAGACCACCCTGCTTAAATTAAGGATTTATAGTGTTTTTCTGTCTGTCTCTATGAAGTGGTTGGGAGAGTAGGTGGGCTGTAAAACAAAAAAAGTTTTTTGAAGAGCCACAGAGTTGGAGGTTTTGATGGAGGGGACAAACAATAGACAGTCAATAGCATATATTTCAATTAAAATCCATAGCTTTCCATTCTCTGCACTGTAAATGCTGATAGCTTCCCTGACTTACATACATAAGTTAAATTTACGCAGTTATCAACATATCCGTGAGGAATGATAAAAATGAGTTCATTATCAATTAACGTCCCACTTACTAAGTGAAATGAGTAACGACACTCACTACCACTGAATTTTGTAGGTTCATCGTTGTTACCTTCGGTATTGCAGTGAGGTGGTCACTCTCCGTCGTAATATGATTTGGCACGAATCTGACCGCCTTCTTCTTCTTCTTCTTCTTCTTTTTCGGTTCTAAGCATGCGCAGTGGCCAATTTTCCCTTCACAGCACGTGCTCTCCATTACGGGGCCCGCGGCTGAGTGCCTGTGGCTTCTCTTCCTCCGCTTAGAGTGTCGTGGTTTAACTGTTCCCTGTCAAATACAAAACTTCTTATTATTCCATTCAATAGTTCGTTCATTAATTTGTGCCTGAAATTGTTTCGGACTGCCGCCAATGCTTGCTAGCTTTAGCTAACGTTTCCTAAACGTTGGTCAACTAACATGTTGCTAACAGGCAGGTGCTTGGCGGTGGAGAATAGATTTTCCGCTCCCAGTTCATCTGGAAACCTATTTCTAACTTAATGAAAAAACAATTCTGTAAATGTAAAATGTTCCCATGTTAATGATGGGAATAATTATGAGATATAAATATATAAGATTAAAAACATCATGATTATAAGGTAAAATGAGAGAAAGTCAAAATTGTGAAATTGAAAGTCAAAAGAAAGTCAAAATGATGGAGATTTTTTTTTGGTATTGTGCATAAAATGTTGGAAATTTCTCTCCTTCATATATATCCGCTCGTATAAGCCAATGGAGATGGTGAAGGAAATTGGTTGGAAGGAAGACTGATACTTCGTCTCTTCACTAGATATTAGGGGTGTCAAAATCGATTGATTTTAATCGAAATCGATCGAAATTGCGTCATATCGAATCAAATCGAAATCAAAGAATCGAAATCTGACGCCACTTCTGACGACATGGTCGGTGCAGATAAAGGAGATGTTGTTATTCTGTTTGTTTTTGTTGTTTTCATTTCACTAAAACAAGATTGTGAAATAAATTACTTAAATTTGACAATTAGTGCCTAATGTCAGACATTAGACAAGAAAAATAGAAATTCCATCACTTGTATGTCGCCATCTTTAGAAATAAGATTCATGGAACAAAATGTAATGAATCAAACCAAAGATCGTAGACTAGACTTGTCTAAAAATGCCGTAGGCCTCTGTGCTGGAAGGAAAAGGAAAAGAATCGAGGAACGAATTAAATCGTGACCCTAAAATCGAAAATTAAATCGAATCGAGGATTTGTAGAATCGTGACACCCCTACTAGATATGCGTGAACTGTTTGAAAAATATTTAAGGCTGACTAATTTTGATAAAACTGAGTGCATTGCAGGCAGAACAGATAACTCGATGACAATTGATCATGCTCATCAACATTTCACTGTTGTGGTTTTATACAGATTTCTGACAGTGATGAGGCCTGGGCCCAAGTATCTGTCGGGGTGCTGACTGTCGTCGATGACGATGTCGGCGAGAGAGGGTGATTGGAGGTGGAACTCGGTCACAGTTGACGGTAGTAACAACTCCCTCCATACCACTATCTACTATAGGTTTTAGATGGAGTTCGTGAGACGGAGAACAAACCCCTGTCATATGCACTACACTTGGACTATCCTAAAGCCATGAAAAACACTTTCAACTTCATTCAAAGAGTGATGCTTGGGTTGCGACAGAACAAACTCCCACCGAAACTTCAAAGTCTCAAAAATCTCCTGTTGAGTTAGTGGTGGTTTGGTATTAGATCTCACTTGTTCATGACTGTGGATCTGGTCAGTTTTTATTATGTTAGCTAAACCAAGA
The DNA here is from genome assembly GCA_008086565.1 of Thalassoma bifasciatum. NCBI lineage: Eukaryota > Metazoa > Chordata > Actinopteri > Labriformes > Labridae > Thalassoma > Thalassoma bifasciatum. Next base: position 56,643 of record RPOG01003222.1, read on the forward strand.
CATTCCTTTCACACTGTCAGCCCATGGGTTCATCACCAAGTTATGTCTACAGGCATTGGTATTCATATATGTGAGATCCATTCCAAAGTCATTACTTTTTGATATTGTTCGGCAAACTGAATGAAACCACTTTGCACTTGTCAGCTTGTTTGTTTAGCAAGTTTGGTATGTAAATTGTTATTGTTATAACATAATTAATGCTGTTGTTTCAAGATTATGTAAAATGTGAGGGGTGGATTATTTTTCACCCCACAATTATGATATTTTTTATTTTATTTTTTTATGTGAATCATTTTTTAGTTCAGTTGACCTGAAAGTTTTGGTTGGGCTTACTTTCTTATGCACTGTTGAAGGTGTACAGATGCCAGTATTTGCTACGGCATATTACATTTCAAAATAAAGTGTGCTTTTTGAGTTTTGAAATATGGCATAAGCCTGAGATATTTTTGTGGTTTACCACTGTTTTCAGCCCTTTCAGCCCAACTGACATGTCAGTTTTAGACATCTGTTCATGCAGAAGGAAGATTTGAAAAAAGAAATAAAAATATGTTTATTATTGAAATTTGAACTGTGTCACTATCATGATTCATCACATGTATCTGTAAATGTTATTATTTTGGGAAAATCAAACCTGTTTCATTAATATGTAATGTATGTTTAAAACACTTAAGTTATAAGTACAACTTACTTGGTCTTTTTAAGGCAATCGGTTTGCATGGTTTTAATAAGTAANATGTTGCTCTGAACCAACATGCAGTCAGAGAAAAAAAACAAAGATTTGAATATTTCAGAAGGGGTTGTTTTGCATAACAAAGTGTAAATTATGTCTAACATTAAGAGAAAAACAAGGACTAATGACGTGTTGTTGATCAAACATGAGTTAAAACACACGTGTCAGACTCACATCACTCACTCCAAACTCTCCTCAGCCTTTGAACGGAGCGTCCTCAGGAGGAATGTGAAACACTCTTTAATCACAAGGATCCTGTGCAAAGTCAGGGTGCGCCGTGATTCACACTTGCTCACTGGTGTGTGTCAGACCCGCTCGGCCTTTGAAACCCTCCGACCCTTCCCCTATCAGCTGTCTTTCTGCTCATCGTACTCATCCTCTTCCCGCTCCTCAGCTCATAAATTCAGATGTTAACTTTCTCTCTCATCCTGTGCCAAATGAGCCTAAATTGCAGGTGGCTCACACACACACATACACACCCACCCTTGTATAATCTGACACTTGGAACAGTGGATGGAGCTTGTTCTGCGGTTTGGGGGCAGATTTTTTCAGGGTGAGAACAACAGTTGGTAGAGTTTCCCTGACTCTCAGGCAGGCCCACACCTGACTGACTGAATGACTCACATTCATCAGAGCTGCTTTGATTGTGAGTGAGTGTGTGATTGAGTGTGTTACTAGCTTACTCAATCCAGGTTCATTATGCAACCCACCAAACTGATGCTCACTGAGCTCAGTTCTATGAGTTTATTCACTATTATGGTGCCTTTTTATCTCACCTCTGTCAACATAAATCAATGAACTGAGCTGCTGGAGCTGACAATGTCACAGCTATAATTATCCAACCCAGTGTGTGTGTGTATGGGTGTCTGTCCCCTTGGAGAATGAGGTCTGGAATGCCACCAACGTGAACCAAATCTAGGCCAAGCACAGATGGACGACTATGTTCAGGCCGAGCCAGTATGTCAGAGGCAGTGACTGTGTTGCGTTAGAGACTGAGGTGTGAGCTGCAGCTTCAATCTGATCACACAGAGTGGAGCGGGCTTAGTTAATATTGCAATGAATCTAGATTTAAACCCAAGTTCAAGACAAAAAAGGGCCTGATCTACTAAGATTCCAAATAACCAGCGCTAAATTGCATGTGCAAACTGAAAAATTGCATGTGCTATTAGTGGGCGTGTTGGAGGTGATTTACTATGATAGTGTGCACGGTTGATAGCAGGTACAAATGTGATGCAGACCACCCTGTTTAATTTAAGGATTTATAGTGTTTTTCTGTCTGTCTCTATGAAGTGGTTGGGAGAGTAGGTGGACTGTAAAACAAAAAAAGTTTTTTGAAGAGCCACAGAGTCGGAGGTTTTGATGGAGGGGACAAACAATAGACAGTCAATAGCATATATTTCAATTAAAATCCATAGCTTTCCATTCTCTGGTTGCTGTTAAAGTTCAGTTTCATTCATTTCATAACATACCGCAAAAAATAAGTTCAGTTCTTTCATTTCTACAGAAACCCTGAGGGGACATAGTCAGAGAAAATTTAAAATATCATTTACTCGTGTGCACTAGACATCAGCTGCATAGCAGAAAACAGCCAGTCTCCTGTGTCTGTGTGATAAAAATGACAGTTCAGGACTCAGTTGAGATTTATTTTAACCTTGGACTTAATCACAAGGACGTATCTGCTTCTATTGTGCACTGTCACTGTTATATTGTCTCAGTAAGACATGTTTGAGTTTGTGAAGCAATAGTAACTAAAGCGCTACAATTTGACTTTAACTCTGGAGTCTTCACAAAGGAAACATAGTTCACCTTATATTTTGCAGCTGACATTACCATAACGTGTTCACTCTGCCAGATCTATAAAGGTATAAACTCGTTCTCTACCTTGGTCTGCAGCAAAGCTTTTCAACCTCTCTCCACTTTTGGATCTCTGATTTCTGTCCATTAAGAACAACTACTGGACATCATGAGCTCTGAGACAGTTCACCTGTGCCAACCCGTTGGGCTCGGGAGAGAGAGAGAGAGAGAGAGAGAGAGAGAGAGAGAGAGAGAGAGAGAGAAACTCCAAATCATACTTCAGGTGCCATGATTTTAAGAGTTTTATTATATGTTCTTAAACCTCTTGAGTCATAGAGCTGTTCAAATATTTGTCTGTAGTTTGTATAAATTGACTGCAGACGCATGTGTGATGCTGTGCTAGTTTGCACCTGCCTTTCAAATGCGCTAAATATAGATGCAAAAGCCACCACCAACTGCAAGCAATTTCAGGTATGATAAATCACTTTGCAGGTGCTGAATGATTACATTTGTATCTCCTTCTCTCAGATTTTTGCACATTCTGATGATCTCCATTTATTCTGCATAATCATGAAAGTAGACACGCTAAATGGATAGTGCATGCTCTTTTGCTCTTTTGCTCGTATGAGAGATGCAATCCATGGTACACCCATTTAGTAGATCAGCTTTGCATATTCTATTAAGTTTGCACATGTTTTTGTACACGCAAACTGTTCTTATCAGGCCCAAAGCACTTGATTGGTTCAACGTGTGAATCCTGAACTGGATGCATTATTTGATCATGCAGCTCTGTAAAACCACAAAACTGAGCCTGAAAGACAAAATCTGTTGTTAACATCCTGTACACATCCTGTTTATAACATGATTTTGATACTCTGGCGTGATTGTGTAGAGTTCAAAGTTGAGTGAACTGAGAGAGAAACAAACAGGAGGAGAGGATAAAGACTGATCGTCTCAGAGATCAACTGTCACTGCTGCAGAAATACATGCTGAGGAATGAAAAAGAGACTCCAAATGAAACAGGTAGTGACTTGATTTCCTGTAAAACATGATGTGTGATACTCATTGTAACCCCTCTTCATGTCCTCTGGTGAACACTTCAGTGAGTAAAGAGGAGGAGACAACCTCAGGACTTCATTTAAACTCATTTCCCAGAGTAAAGATTCATAATCCCTGACTCTTCCCTCTTCCATCCCAGGTCACTCTCCTGCTGAGTGGCTCCATCAGCCTTTCATCCTTCTGACCCATTTCTCCTCAGGACTGTGCCCAGGTAAATCCACACTGATATCATTATGTTCCCATTAAAGCCCCTTCCTTTGTGTATCCAGGGCGAATAAAACTAGGCCAAACAGCCGCCCTGCTCCATGGAGGAGACGAACAGTTCAGGAGGAAGAAATGCTCCTGGATCCACTTTGGGTGAGAAATGAAGCGTTACTGATGATGCTGAAGAAGAGAGAGTTCAAAGCTGGATGGGGCCAAGTTGAATAAGCAGGTTGAAACGCTTGTTATGGAGATGCTTAAGGGACTGTTTACATGATAACCATTTTAGGACGAAACGTTAAGGTATTGTCGTATTTCAGCCTCTCATTTGCACAGATGGGGTTTTTAGCCGACCTAGAACAGAGGCTTTTGAAAAACGACCTCCAGCATGGAGTTTTTCTGAGAAGCACTGTTGCAGTGTAAACAGCAAGCCGGAATTTTCAGTGGAAACACTGACGCCTGGCTTGGCTTTTTCACATGGCATGGACAGCAGCAGTAACAATGGTGGACTACTGTGTTGTGCTTGTACTGCTGAATCTACTAACTGCCTTTCAACTATGTGTCTATCTGTTGCTCCGCTTTTCCACTTCCGTAACATAAAAATCACATTTAAAACCAGTGGTGTATACAAAAGGAGGTTGTTGACGAAAAATGCACCCTAAATCAACCTCTTTGGAGATAAAACATGTGCTAAATTGCCTTCTTGGGAGTCAAAACAAATGCTAAAGTGCCCTACTGTTTGGTGAACCACACTAATTTCATTTCATTTATTTGTTCCATACATGGTAAACACACCAAAAATAGATAAAAAATACAGACTTTCACATTGTATCCAATATATGGACAGGAGCAGGGTGAAGAAAAACTCTTATTTTACCTGTCCCTTTCTTTATCTGCCTATTTGGCTGATTAAACATAGTAAACTAACCTCCTGGGAGCCAATACAAACACTGCAGTTCCATCTTGGGAGCCAAAATGTGTGCACTGTATTTTGCTTTCTTTTCTTCTGCCCCTGCCCTTCAAAATGTCTGTGCAGCCACTGGTTATGACAGTTAGTGAGAGGCACTGGAAGGATCCTAGAGGTGAGCTAGGTCATTGCTAGGGCAATGAAGCCAAGACATTAATTCTTGATAGAAAATGTCTTTGAGGTCGCTGGGAAATTTAGATGTAAAAATGAGGTCACAGCCCAGAGAAGGTGGAGAACCACTGGTCTAATACGTGTGTATCTGCATTTACAGAGCAGCTCTTTGTGTCTGTACGTCTGCACCCTTAGTGTTACCTGACCATCAGACCCTCTGAGCTCTTTGTTAAAGGCAGTCTGACATTTACACGTGGTCGCCTGTTCCCCTCTAAACCAAACAGTACTCCAGCCAGGATCAACAGTAGACACTGAGCAGGCCCGTGAGTCTGCTCAGACCCCTCCCTCTCCTCTCCAGGTCTCTCTCTTTGTGTCTCCATCCTGTAAGTGAGATGTTGAGCGAGGAGGATAAAGACCTGGGCCAATTATAGACAGAGAGAAGGCGGGAACAGAGTGTCAACATGTAGTAAAGATCCCTCAGAGAAGTGTGAGGGAGGGAGGCCGACTGATAGAGAACAGAGACTCTGAGGTGATTCTGTTCATGGAGTGTTTCTTTGTTTCCACTGTTTTCTTCTTCTTTTCTGTGTGCACATCTCACTACTCTGAGAGTTTGTAGTGTTTCATCATATCTGAACAAAAAAAATAAATGTATGTCTACTGAAATATTGCAGGAACTCAATTAATGTATGTCTGTGAATTTCCCCATTGTGGGATGAATTAAGGAGTCTCTTCTCTTCTCTTCTCTTCTCTTCTCTTCTCTTCTATTGCACAACCTTTGAATTCCCACTCTCCAAATCCTTGTCTGCTGCTCCAAAGGAGATGAGAGTTTATAAAGAGTGACTTAATGTTCTCTTTTGCCTGGTCATGTCTCCCTTTTTTTTGTTGTAAAATTGTGTCTGGGGGGATTTTATAAAAAAATTCTCAAAATGTTTTGTGTTTTTTTTTTCTCAAACTGAAGATGTCTGGTAACCACATTTGTGTGTGTGTGTGTGTGTGTGTGTGTGTGTGTGTGTGTGTGTGTGTGTGTGTGTGTGTGTTTCTTTTTTTTTCTTTCTTTTGAAGCGAGGCAACTATTGTGTTAACAGGATATAATTAATTTCTTTTTAATTCCAATAAATACGTTTTGTTTAAATTCTAATAAGTACGTTTCAATATAAAATGATTCAAATTTATTTATATTAATTCAAAATTTGAGATTGTTAAGTAAAAATATAAGGAAAATAAGAGTCAAAATTATAGGATGACAAATAAAACTCTTTACTTTCTGTCTCATCATTTTAACTTTTTATTCAAAATTTTTCAACTTTATATGGGCAAAAAAAGATATCTCTACAAGGTTAGTGTTTCATCACTATTTTTTTTTACTTGGCAGAAATGGACTTCTATACATGATTTACTTTTATATTATAGATTGTATTTATTTTAATCAGAGAAGGAGATTTTTGTAATAAATGTATGGGATGGGTTTGAGGCTTCTTTGTGTATTTTTGATGTATCTCCAAGAAGCTGAGTAGAAGGTTCTCTTCTTGGGGTTTCAGAATGTGGTCACCCTGGATAGACCTTCATTATTTTTCCCATAAAAACAGTCAGTTAAAGAGTGAAACCAGGAAATATGCAGTGATGAACAGCAAGCACCTGTGCACAGAGCTGCAGTAAAGGGTGAATGCAAACTTTAAAAATTGCCCCTCATTCTGATCTCTGGGTGTCTGGGTCTATCTGTGTGTGTCTGGGTGCAGAGAGAGTGAGGAGGAGAGGAATCACCTGGAATCTTGTTAGCTCCAATAGCTTTAGTGTGTGCTGGTCGCTGAGCAGCGTGTTGTCCAGGTCCCAGGGGGAGAACCTGGAGCTGGGATTAGTTAACCCTGTCTCACCCAGGCTGCAGCTCTTATCCCTGCTGGATAAGTCTGTAATGAGTTCACTACTCTCTCTCTCTCTCTCTCTTTCTCCTCCTGTGTTCCATTCATCCTCTGCGTATCTCATTCATCCATCAGCTCTTCTTTTTATATTTATTAGAAATGTTATCTTGTGTTTTATTGATAATCATTTAGCAAATATGACACACCTTCTACCCTCTCCCCCCCTTTTTCACCTCCCCACCCCCACCTCACCTCTTAGCATATGCCAGTGTGGGTCAGGATTAACACCTTTCTGTCAGGCTATTAGAGAGAGAGAGGCCCAAAGGTGGAGAGAGGAGTAGAAGAGAAGCCACAGGGGATTTAAAGGGGACATGTGTTGTTTGTTATCATGGATATTTTCACATCTGGTGATGACGTTCATAAATAGTTAATGCAAATTGGCTTTCTTTGGTTAAAATTGCTTCTCAGAAGATATATGAAAGAATTAAATGGGTGTTACGTCATATTTGCGCAAATAGTGCGGAAATTTTTTTTGATAATATGCTCATGTAAGATAATATGATGATTTGAAACAAGGCAAGGTCCATGAGGAGAGACAAAAGAGATTTTTTTTTATCTATCAATTCACAGAAAAAGATGTTTAATAAAGACTTCAACAGTTTAGATCCCATTCTCATGTCTAAGTTCTTAGCTCATCCCAAACTTCGTCCAGAAGGTGAACCAAAGCCACCTGCTCTAACCTCTAAAGCTCACAGCCTGTTATCTTATATCTCATTGGTTTAATCTTTGGAAACAGAAACCTGGGATAAAGGCTTCCTGGAGAGTTATTAAGTGTAGTATCAGGAAGATGTGGATCTGTGAATCACTCAAACACAGCCTGCTAATCTCTAACTCTCAGAAACATTAGCTCCAACTGCATGTTTGGCCCCAAAAACCACATTTAGAATCTCTGAAATCACCTTTTTCATCATTTTGAATCTCAGTCTGAACTGCAGAAGCTTGTTTTTTATCATGAGCATGTAAATAAATAGTGCAGAGCTGCTGCCATGGGATTGGCTGATTAGATACATGTGTTAACAAGCAGGTGAAGAGGTGAAATATATGGTGAGTGTAAGAGTGTAAGTTGGAGACACAGAAGGTGTTTTTGCGTGAGTCAGATCATACTTGCAATTCAGTCTGTGCTGGTCTCAAGTCCCCCCCCCCTGCAGCGCCCTGATGGCCAGTATGGCTCGTGGTCACACTACCTCAATATGAAATAGACTTGAGCATGATCGCCAACACACACGTGGCTCTCAAACGTCATTATAAAGCGTCTGTTTACCAGACACAATCTCATAGGGGTCAGCACAGTGGAGAACAGAGAACTTGGTTTCCACTTTAGTTACTTTTTTTGCTTCTTAGTTGTTTAGGAACAACACAGCCCTCTAAAACTCCCACCACTAATAAAGTGATTGTCAAGAGGAGCAGTCGTGGAGATCATATCTCATAGATTTAGTGTCATGTCTGCACTATGTTGGCATGTGATTGTACCACACCGAAGCACACCTCTCCAAAGTGTGCCAAAGCAGGGAAGTGTATCGTGTCTGAACACTGTTAACTTGTGGTCGCATTCGTCAAATGAGCTGGACTTTAGGGTTGAAGCGTGCTTAAACACGATAATCAGAAGCAGAGATAAACACAGAGATGTCTTTGACATATTGAGCATTGGATTGCTGAACTAACACAATGGATTTACCTCCCCTGATTTCTGACCCGACTAAAGAAAGAAGCAGAAAAAACTGATCTAAAAACAAACATGTTGTTGCCGTGGGTCCGTCTAGACAGGGAGACTCTGGGTCATGGAAACGTTTTTTTTTTTTATAACTTTGCATAATCCTTTCCTTTCCTCCACATCAGTGTGAAGCAACAGAGAGCAGCAGACATTTAGCAGCATGCACAAAGTTTAACACTGCAAGAAGCCAAAACCATCCACCTCTATTTATAAAACCAGGTTTATTTTAGACTCTTTCTTCATGTTTTCCTTGTAGATCATGTCAGAAGTGTCTACTGGAGCTTTGCAGAGCGTTCACAAGGTGACCTGATGAACAAGATTATGAATTCTTTTAAAACTTCTCCGTCTAAAACATAACCCTTCCTCTTCTCAGCTGGTCCACAGCAGCCAGAGAGGAGCTGCTGACCGCCATCACCAAGTGCTATGATATAATTAGTCTCTCTCTCTCTCTCACTTCATGCTGACTGGAGGGGAAATGTAGGCCTACTTTACTTTATGAACTTACAGAGAGGGAAAGAGAGCGACTGGAGGGAAATATCAGAAAGAAACAGAGTCTGGTGAGAGTTCATGCAGAGGCTGAACGGCGCACAAACACAGACAGACAAACACATGCTCCACAAAGTCTCTGCTGCAGCTCCCTGAGAGCTGTTCCTGCTGTCTGCAGACTGACCTAAATCCTGCAAACTTCACTGTTAGCGCACTCTGCCCTCGGAGAATGGGAGGGTGCTTTTCCAGCAGGTCTGAGGAAGACAAAGTTTGGTGTTTAAATGTGTTTGAGCCTACTTCATAGGCCTTGTTTCTGTCCTGTGCAGCTCTAACACACCATGTGAGGAGTAATCTGTTCAGGCTCATACACCAGAGCGCTGCACAGCTCTGCTCCCATATACAGCGATGGGACAGTGTCAGGGGAGAGCAGTGTTAGTGTATCTCTGCATGCAGTCACTGAGTCTGGCATCAGCCTGCACGTGTATGACAGTGAGTGTGTGGGTGTGTGGGTGTGTGGGAGCCAGCTTGTCTGTGAGGAGAAGAGAAAGGACTAGATTTTGGGAAACAGCAGAATGAAGACTTCCTAAACATGCTGTAGGTACTCCTCAGAGACTAACCGCTTCATGAAACTCTGCCTCACCTCTCTTCCCCCACCCCCTTCACCCTTTGTCTCTTCTCGGGGGTCCACAGTTGGATTAGCCCGTCTCTTAGAAGACTGAAAGGATCCCGCCGTCTCACATGAGGCAAGCTTAGCAACAGAGAGAGAGGACGTTGTGATCCAATTTTCAGCTCTTTCCTTTCACCGCGCTGAGTTTGAAGCCTCTTTAAACGGCTTCCCAGGAGATGATGTTGGCAGGATTTGTAAATGAATCTCATTTATTGTGTGTGTGTGTGTGTGTGTGTGTGGTCGTGATCTGTGTTGTTTTGCATTATTCCACGTCGATGAATGATTTCTTCTTGCAGAAAAATCCAAGTGTGGCCCCAGATGATCTTCCTCAGAATGTCTGCAGGAGAAACCGAATCCCTGCAAAGGTTGATGTCTTATGAATAAAAGTGGGTATAAAAACTTCTATGAACCTGAGCGAGGTCGTCAGAGAGCTGACCCTACCTTGACCTGAGCTTGTTTTAAGTCCTGACAGTTATGAGTGCAGAAATATAAGCAGATAAAATAGGATTGAGGCGTTCTAAGCTCATCTAACACAGAGACCCCCTGTGTCCAGGCTTAGAGGCCGATTATGGCATATGATATTGAATCCTCTTTGGGCTGCAGCATTGTGTGAGTATACAGAGCCATACTGCACATCTATAGGCAGTCATATGCGTGGTGTTCCCCCCACCACTAGCCAGCCTTGTGTTCAGGGGCCTTTACCCCCCCAGGCTGCAGGTCGCCTCAAGTCGTACCACGATTCATTACTGGAAGTTAGTCGTAGGTAGTGAGTGAGTGTCGTGCGTACTGACTAAGGGGGGTCGGGTCCACCCCCTCTGGTCCGTGTCGAATCGTGAGTGGCGAGGAGTTGTCGCGCGGAGGTAATCTAATTGTATTACAGGATTTGTACGACACGTGTGTCAAAACCACTCTCTCCGACGAGGTAATAGCCGCGTGGTTGGTTACTTTGGGAATCGTTAATAGCGTCGGCATTTCAAGGTCAGCGGAGGAACAAGGGAACAAAGCTGAGGCCACTTTTAATAGCTGCGCTCAGACGGCTGCTCCTGCCTCCAAATCCTCCGTTTGTTTCTCTCTGACCTGTTTCTGTGCCCAGGATCAAACCTGAATGTCAAGAAAACATTTGTTTCAGTGAAAACAGGCAGCGTGCCTCTGTTGAGCTGTAAACATAGAGTACAGGTTGGTCTAACACCAAACACCAGCGTGACACTGACTGAGCCAGCAGGAGGACTGCACACTGACTGAGCGCTGACTGGACACTGCTGGTACCGGGTCAGGATACCTACCCCCCCCCCCCCCCCCCCCCCCCNCCCCCGTGCCAACAGGATGGGTTCAGTCTACAAAAAAAAAAAAAACCAGGAAAAAGGAAAAAACAGTCTTAACCAGATCTTCAAGAGACCTTTACCAGCGTGTGTAGGTATCAAACAAAAAAGACTATTAGTCTCTATGTACTGCTAGGGAATGGCCTGTTTTGCTGCAGCATTAGCTTTCATTTACACCTGCAAATAATCATCCAAAGAACTAATTGCATCATGAAAGCAAGGCAGGTGCAGAATGTCAAATATCAAAGAGAGTCTCCTAGAAAACTCCCATTCATCAAATTCAATTTGCACATGCCCTATACACATGAACAGCAGCAAATATGACCAGCAGCAACCATGTGACTGAAAGAAGAACAAGAAAAAAAGATCAGCAGAAGATATGGAGATTTAAATTAAAGAAAACAGAATGGACAAACAGCTGTTTACCAGCTGGTCAATCATAAAAGAAAACAAACAAAAAGAAAGGGAACATTGGGCAAAAGATCGTGACACAGTGGATTTATCTGGTGTTTCCAAACACACAGTAGAAGACCCAAAAAATAGGATAAGCAATATGAAAAGTGCTCTGAGGGGGAAGAACGGCAGCAGTACCACAGTAACTCCATTAATTACTCCATGAGCAGTCGTTTGATGAACTCCAACATTTTACCAAACCCATCTTGGAAGGATCCAGATGCACAGAAGCAAAGAGACAAGCAAAGTTACAAACTGACAGCAGGGAACTTCGCTGGTTTGAGATTCTATTGCCTCCCTCATCTCATCTGTTTACTGAAAATGATGTTGGGTGGGGTGATGGGCTCTACAACATTTTATGCTCTTTTGAGACGTTAGCCTGGCTCATGTATACCCCTGGTGTTATTTTCACTTTTACTTCAACAGTTGTTGGCTGAACGTGCCCGGATATTCACCAAATTTGCTGAATTGATGAGAGCATCACATAAGGATCCCTTTATTGGTTCATGACATAGTGGAGGGGCAGTGGGACTCAAACACTAAGGTCCGTCCATAGCCCCTCCCCTGACAGGCCTCCAGAGGGCTGACCAATCAGAGGGAAGGGGGTTTGAGGAGCTGGGAGCCTTGAAGACACAGAAGCTGAAAAACAAGTTTACTAAAACACCAGCGAGATCAAAAAGGATTTTTACAAGCTGTGAATCATGAAAAGATACCACAGGGGCACCAGAGGGACAAAATTAAGACTTAAAAAAGACAATACCCTCTCTTTAATATTTAGAATAAAGTAGCTAAATGTTCTCTGGGTCTGGTCCATCCTGATGTTAACTGCTGTTTCCTGCTGAACGTTGGCCTGTGTCTGTTTGTGACTGTGGGTTCACACAGGCAGCAGCTCTCCTCTCTTCAGTGACGGGACCCACTTTCACCCGCGGTCACTGGTGGCATTTGGTGAACTTTCAGAGTAACCTTACTCCCAGCTCATGTTTATTTGTGACCCCGGGTGACAGGGGAGATCTGGGGGATCTGAGTGGCTTTACATTCCTGGAGGTTCAGGTTCTGCTGGCAGTGTGTCAAGACGTGCGTCAGTGCAAGCGTTGGC